>WTSP01028136.1:9772-103620 GCA_025331215.1 Actenoides lindsayi | reverse complement strand
CTCTTCGGGCAGTGGGAATGTTGGTGGGTGGCGGGGGGGGGCGGAGGGGGGGGCTGGGGGTTGAAAGCCTGTCTGGGAATTAGTTTGGTCATGCAATAACTTGGTTTTCAGCTCATTCTCAGGAAGACTCTTGTTTCCAAGTGCATTTCTGAAAGAGAAGCACCACATAGTTGTACCATTTCCCTAGCCAGGCTTCTGATTTTTCCTTAGGGAAGAGAAGTTCTGTGGTTTTGGAGAAAAATTTCCTAGATGCAGACACAAAACAACGCGAGTTTCCAAGATTCTTTACACTTTTTCAGTTGCCTAAAATCGTAATGCTACTTAGCAGAATTTGTTCTCTGATGGGGATTCACTCAACTTCTGTCTGATGTTGTAGCTTAGGAAGCTTGAAGAGGCAATCGATGACTGCACAAACGCAGTGAAACTGGATGACACGTATATCAAAGCTTACTTGAGGAGAGCACAGTGGTAAGTGGGCTTGTGTAATGGCCACGATGGGCTGCTTTGTGGGGGGGAACCACTTCCCTACAGCGCTGAGTGACAGGGATAACAAATCTGAAGCTTAACTGAACAAAAGGTTCTGTCTTAAGGGGTCCTGAGAGGGTTCCTCTTCCTTATGCTGGTGAGGATGCAGCAGCAGCTCTGCGTAGCCTGCCCTGCCTGCATGGATCTGGGACTGCCTATTGATGGTTGAATTTAGGCAGGATTTGTTCTAAGCTTGACTTACAGTGTTTATAGACTGATGTAAGATGTTCTGTCCCAGAGAGCCTGGCTCTTAAGCTTTTTCAGGAGGGCTGTTGTGAGTAGGAGACCTTACCCTGGCAGAGCTGTTCACTCTCCCAGCAAAGCAGATGGAGGAGGAATCAGCTGAGCCTGTTTGTATCTCAGCCACAGTTCACAGTGCAGCGTAGCACGGTGGGGCTGAGCAAGTTGTCTCCTTTGCAGCAGCCTTCCTTTTCACTGGCAACCTCCAGTGTACTTCTCAAGCTCCACCTCTGCGATCACTGAACTACAGCGAGTAGTTACTATACGAGTAAGGCCAAAACACCGATAGCCGGGTGCACATCCCTCTGAGGTGCCAGGATTGTCACTTCTCACCAGCCTTGCTAGTGCACAACTGCAGCAGCTTCCTTGAAGCCTTGCTGGCTGGTATTAGTTCCTGCTGCTGGATAAAGTCATAATCAGATCGTTAATGTCGAACTCATGCTGCCAAATGAGATTGCAGTCTCCACTTGGAGCCTGAAGTGCAGGTTCCTGTGCCAGGATTTCCCATGAAGAGCAGGTGTCTGTTCCTCCAGTGTTGTCACCGGTGACCCTTGGTGGGTTCCTCCACTGACTGCTCTTGCTGCAATCCCAATCCCGGGTGCATCTTTTCTTGAATTCATATCCATCTGGAAAGCTGGTACCTGAACCCTCTTGTGATATTTCCTCTGAAGTACAGCTTGGCCACCAGTGTTTCTTTCCACAGTTACATGGACACAGAACAATATGAAGATGCTGTAAGAGACTATGAAAAGGTTTATCAGACAGAAAAAACAAAAGGTGAGCATACTGGCATTCCTTTTCTGTTAGCTGGCAGTTTTTTTGTTGCTGCTTTTGTTTGCTTCCCCCCTTCCACCCCGAGAGTGCTCTGATTTGCAGCCTTTTACCCCAGCAGGACAGTACTGGGGAAGTCCTCAGAAGCTCTCTGAAATGCTTGTCTTAGAACCTGGCTTCTCTCCCAGCACTGAAAGCTGAGAAGATAATTTACCTTGTAGCTGAAGCAGTGCACTAGGTTCAGAACATCTGGTTATGATTCTCATCCTTAACTGTCACCTTGCTATTCTAGTAGCCTGAAATGAAGCATCCAGAGTAACTCAGTCCTTGTAGTTCAGTGTCTAAGGCTGGTTTAAGGTGCTGAGATGTTCACCTACGTTTGGCAACAGCCTTACGTGGACGGTGGGGCTTTCGTTGGCTGCCTGGCTGTAAATCCAAGTGGGTTGGTTAATTGTGGCCCTTAAATCCTTCTGCCAGGTCAACTCAACGTGTTGGTCTCCATCCTCTTTTAAAGCAGGAGGCTGTGCCTGACACTAAAGCCGCTTTCCTTTGGCATTGCGCTTCTTTCTAGAACACAAGCAACTGCTAAAGAACGCACAAGTGGAACTCAAAAAGAGCAAACGGAAAGACTACTATAAAATCCTCGGGGTTGACAAAAATGCCTCTGAAGATGAGATCAAGAAGGCTTATAGGAAAAGAGCACTAATGCATCATCCAGGTACCCGCAGCATCTGTTATCAGAGGATCCGTTGTTGCTTTCATCTTGCTCCCTGCACGTGTCCTGCGCACCCGTCACTCTGACAGGAATAAACCTGAGGGGGGATTTCTGGACAAATAGCAGTTCTGACCTCACAAATCTAAAATGCATACTGGTGACAGCTGGGTGGGAGCGTGTAGGGTTTTCCATTTGCACTAGAAACTGAAAGCTTCTTTCCTGCTGCTTTTTTGTCACCCTAGATCGACACAGTGGGGCAAGTGCAGAAGTACAGAAGGAAGAGGAGAAGAAGTTTAAGGAGGTTGGTGAAGCCTTCACCATCCTGTCAGATCCCAAGAAGAAGGCTCGCTACGACAGTGGCCAGGACCTGGAAGAGGATGGATTGAACGTGGGAGGTGGGTGTTCCTTGTGATATTCTGCCAGGGCAGCCTTTAAAAAGATGGGACCATTTAGAATCTGCCTTTCTCTCTAAAGCAAACCTCCCGTTCCTGATAATCCTATGAATTGACTCGGTTTGGTCTCTGAAAACATGTGACTGGCAGATCTGAGCTGGATGTTTCGTGGTGTGAGCAGTCTGGGTTGTGTGGTGGGTGTTATCCCTGACTGAGGTGGTTGGTCACCACAGCGTTAGTGCTCCTTTCATGGGGAGTGTGAAACAGCGTAACAAAGAGCTTGTGGGTCCCTAAATCTTGCTTACCCAAAAGTCTTCGGTTGCCCCTGTGACTGAAATTGTCTGTCTGACAACTGTTGCTTTTACCTGTTCGCTGTTGCCCCGTTTTCTGCGGCTGTGTCACGCTGCTCAGTGTAGAGCCCAGTGCTCAGGCACAGCAGGATCTTTTTTTACAGCTTTTTGTCCACTTGTAAAATGCTTTATGGGCCCTCAGCGAAGTGACAGCTTCTAAACTGTGAGAACTGTATCTGGCTGTTTGACTTCAGCTCACAACTTCCTTTTCTTCCTCGTAGAATTCGATGCAAATAATATCTTCAAGGCCTTCTTCGGTGCGCCGGGTAACTTCACTTTTGAAGGTAGGTGGAAGTGTTCTCCCATCAGCTTTGCAAACATAAGTGTGCAGATCACTTGACAGGCCAGCTGAGCTCCCAGGGCGGACGTGCTATCCGAGGAGAGTATTTAACCTTTCCACAGAAAAGGGAAAAAAAGCCACTGTCATCACCCCCTTGGGGAAGCGTGTGCCCCTTCAGGGCTTTTGTTCAGTGGAATTTGAGGAGTCCTGCATGCTTTGTGTGCTGTTTACCTTCCTCCTTTACCCCTGCTGTCCCTTGTCCACTCTTCCACTTGTTGGACATCAGCTGCTGGAAATGCCCAGCAATGATCTTGCCTCTCCTGCCTGTTCCGATGGGTCTGAGCTGAGTCCTGGCTGGGCACCAGGCAGGAGAGTCATGAACCGTGTTTTCTCTGAATGCTGAAAGTGCTAATACCTTTCGTTTTCTTTTTCAGCTTCTGGGCCTGGAAATTTCTTTTTCCAGTTTGGCTAAAAAAAAAAACCCAAACCACACACATACCTGATCTGCTTATTTTAACCTTGAATATGGACATACTTAGACTCCTTCCTTCATCACGTCTCGTTGTACTTAGAGCAGTTTCATTTCTCTCGGTTGGAGACCTCTGTTTTGTGTGCTTTTGTGTGTGAAGAGGAAACCAGCTCGGGGAGGGGAAGGCTTGTGAATTTTGTTTTACTGTTAAATTTATTAAAAAAGAAAAAAAAAAAAAAAAAAAAGAAAAAAAAAAGAATAATAAAGCTTTGAATCTTTTGGTCCCTCCATGCTGGCCCGTACTTTCGGACTGTTCCTGCTCCTCAGCAGAGAGGATTTCCTGGAAGTCCTCCCGGAATCTCAACTTGTAAGAAAGTGAAGTAATCTCCTGCTCTGGCTCCGAGGTGCAGTAGGGCAGCATGTCTCGGGTTTGTAGTTAACTTGTAAATTATCTTAATCTTCTGGAAAATATTGCTGAGGATGACTCGAGTTTCATACAACCCCATTTTACTGCCAGCTCTCATCTTTTACTACCTTTTTTTTTTTTTTGCCATGGTTCTACAGGATGGTACACGGGCATTAACTTCAGTGAGAACGTGTGAGCTTAACAATTTTGTATCAGAAAAAAAATGCTTCTTTGGCTTTAAAAGAGCAGCTTCTGTGCGAATTCCCTGTCATGCAGCCAGAACTAAGGGCTTTGTGTTTCCACTTCAAGAATTGTCCTGTTTAAGGGAATATTGAATTTGCTCTGGGCTGAATTTCTTCACTGTGGTGGTTTGTTGGTTTTATTGTTTGGTTGTTTGTTGTTTTGTTTTTTTTTTAAATTAATCCACTTGAACTTTTAATATTTGTGCTAAAACTTGATTTTGTTGAGCTTGATGTTTGATTTGGTGTTACTGATCCATAACGCAGATGAGCTCTTCCTAGCTCTGAAGAAATGCAAAGTACAATTCAGGTTCCTAGTTGGGGCCGGTTGGTGTGCGTGCAGCGGTGCCCGCCCCTCCTGCTGGCAGGAGCTGCACCTACCTGAAACTGGGCACCGAGTTTTCAACTAGAAGTAACTTACTTAGTCCAAAGAAGCAAGAAAATGCAAAGTCAAAACTCTGAAGCTGACGGTCTGACCCTTGCTTCTCGCGCAGGATGTCCGGAGGGTGCTGGGGGCTGAGCCAGGAGCTGTCTGCAGCTGCCTCTCGAGGCGAGGGTGGTTTTGGCTGGGTGGTGCTGCCAGCTCCTGGGAATGCTGGGTTATCTGTCACCAGAAATGTGGTGGCACAGCAAGATTTCAGCCTGGAGAGGACTCTGCTTCCAGAATTCTTCCCTCTTTAGAGAGCGAAGAACCTTTCTGACTGGCTGCTTGGTTTGAGTTAAATGATGTCTGAGGTGGTTCTGGAGCCCGGCGTGGGTGTTGTGTGGCAGCTTCGGGGGGGGGTTGTTGGTAGAAGGTGTGTTGGCTCCGGGTGACACCAGTGAGAAGGGCAGAGTCTTGGCAGCATCGCCGTGTCCGGAGCGTTGTGAGCTGAGCCGCGGTAGCGCAGAGGTGTTTGGAGTGCTGACAGAACGGGTGTTGGCACAGACACAGGCCAGGCTTCCTCGAAGCAACCTGAGACTTGTGCATCTTGTCTGACTTGACGTCCTCCTGCAGGAACAAAACCCGCAGTGAATTCATTGCGTGCAGTGATCGCTTTGAACGCTGACATCTTTGTCTTCCTTCCTTCGAGGGCTGTCCTTGTCCCGCTCGGCGGGGCACTTTTTAGGCCGCGGTGCCCGGGAACTTCACCTCCACCAGCTGCAATAGTGTCTTTGGTGCTGCTGCCGCCGGGCACCGCGCTCGCTCTTGTCAGGATTTTTGACAATCTGCTTTCACAGAGGGAAGATTTAAGGGCTTAAATTCCAGTACTGCAGACTAAAGAAAATATTTTATAACTCGCTCGAAAGTCGGCTTTTAAAATGAGCCAGTGTTGAGTGATATTTCCCAAACCAGACTCTGCAGCATTTATTCAAACTTCTTTCGCACCAGTGTAACGTGATGGACTTACCCGGATTGCACTGAGAGCAAAATAAGGTCCTGGCATCTTTCAGGCTCTGAGGTGGTTAATACCTGGGGAATTGCAATTCTGGTCTATGCACATTGGGACACTTCCCCAGTTCCCGCAGCGCTCGTAACTCAGAGTTTGCAGGACTGACTTCAGCGTGGCAGTCTGGATTCATAACGTCTTGTCCTGTGTGTCTTGATATTACTGTACAGTTCGGACTTTTCTCAGTCTTTTATCACCGTGCAGAGATGTCCTGCATTTGTCAGTGGTTTTTATTATTATTATTATTGTTATTTTCCCCTCTCCCCAGTTAGGGACAACAAGCTCCTTCTCTCCAAACTCTGAACGAGACCGTTCCACGGAGGACAGAAGTGGAATGGCTTTTTCCGAGAGACAAAATGTACACAGCAGCTTTTTACAACCCACCCAGGAAGGCCAGGGTTCGTGGGGTTAGACCATGGGGAGGGCCAAGCCTTTTCAAAGGAGCGTGGCTCTGCGGTTCAAGGTGGAGGTGAAGGCCCCTTCCCTGTGGGCCTTGAGCAGCCTTTGGTGAGTCTGTTACCTCAGGGCAGCAGCAGCGCCTGGAGGTAGAGGTGCGGTGGCATCGTCACCTCCACGGTGTCCTAGCACGGGGCTCCTTTCTCACAGAGAAATCTGCCTTGCTGGAGACGTTGCCTTTCCCACGTGGCAGCTATGGAACGTTGCTCATGGGTTATATCTTGTACGTGGCCACAGGGAACCTTGGTGCCATTTTTCTAGCTGCTGCTGCTCCGCAGACTCCCCTTGGCTCCCCTGGGCTCCGTGAGAGTGACCAGATGTAGGAATCTGCCAGAGACAGCGAGGAAGGATCTCAAGTGTTGTGCCCGTGCTTGTTCTAGAGCAATAAAGAGCGAGTGAAGGCGGCGGGGCGGCGGTTGGTGCCGGTGGCACCCGGGAAGCACAAGCGTGGTGGGATGTTTGTGCATCCAGCCGTATTTCGGAGCGCACTCTTTGTTCCCTCGGGGCCAGACTGTCCCCTTGGGTGGCTCTGGGCCACAGCCTGAGCTTGGCACGTGGAAGAGACCGATGGCAAAGCCCTTGCCCCCGACAGCCGTGAACCGCAGGGGTGGGGAGCCTGGCTCTGGGCAGAGCCAGCGTGTGACGTGTGGCTCCGTCGTCGTGACTGTAGCACTTACAAGGAGATGAGGAACTGTTTGACTGTTACCTTTACCTCTCTTTTTATTTTTTTTTTAATTATTTTTTTTTTCTTTCCCTCCTAATCCCGGTACTCACGCTGTCTGAGCTGCTGCAGGGATAGGTGCAGATCGTGCGAGGCAGCTGCGTTCACGTGGCCGTGGAAGTGATTTCTGGCTTTAAAACACCCATCAGAAATGTGAGCGTGTGGGAGAGAGCTGCACGTACAGTGGTCTGACCTCCGGACCACAAAGCCTGAGCTGTGTGTTTCTTGTGTGGGTTTACTTTACAAATCTGATGCTGTGTCAGCTCCACCTTTTGCGGGGTGGTACCGAGAGGGACCTTTCCAGATGTGCTGAACCCGGGTTTGAAATAGGCTGCAAAGACCAGTAAGGTGCTTCTGGCTGCCCAGTTAGACAGGCTGGTTCTTGTTTTGGCTGTGTAGGAAAGTACCCGGGTCCATTTGTGGACTTGGAAGCATTGCTGTAAAGCCGGATCCTCTGCTAAAGGCTCCTGACTCTCGTGTCTGTGTTAATGCAAACTGGAAAAAAGGAGAAAGGCAACAGGGAACTGTTTCTGGACAACAGTGTTAGGGCCTGTGGAGTATTGCAAGTCCCTCGGCTGTCCATAGCTGCCAGGGATGCAGAGTGCAAGCTGCTGCTGCTGTTCCGTTTCCAATTTGGAAACGGCCCCCCAGCTCCTGGTCCCCGGGCCGGAGGCTGCTCGGCCGTGTTGCTTCTCAACCCACTGAACAGCCAGAGTGTTTGGACCACACTGGGGTGTGTTCTTTCCAAATCACTCCCTCCGTTCCAGTAAGAAGTGAATTTCTTTAGTTATCTTCAAGCGGATGGTTTTCATCCCATTTCAATTTGTGCCTTGTACCCTCCCCTGCCGTAGGGAACGGACAACTCGCGTGTGGCACCGGCCCGAGCGTCCCTGGACGGTGCTGAGCCGGGGCTGGGGCTGTAACCAAGGCAGTTCTGTCACCCTCTGGCACGGCTGCCCCCTGTCCTGGAGATGTCCCTGTTGTCCCAGGGCAGCAGGGCCTGGGCTTGGTGTGGGAAGATGCTGCGTAACGCTGCATCCTTCCTTGGCGTCCCTTGCACTCGGGGACAGAATGGTCCCTTGGAGCAGCCCCAGGCTT
The DNA here is from genome assembly GCA_025331215.1 of Actenoides lindsayi. NCBI lineage: Eukaryota > Metazoa > Chordata > Aves > Coraciiformes > Alcedinidae > Actenoides > Actenoides lindsayi. The sequence goes on along the minus strand of WTSP01028136.1, from coordinate 95,528 downwards.
AGTGGAACAGAGACCCAACCTGTGCAGAAAAGCTCTGGTGGGAACCATTATGAGCCAGGTACTGGGTGAGGCTCTGGCTGCTGCTCAGCATCACCGAGCCAGAGCTTTGGTGTGAGCAGGGGGGGCCCAGGGAGGCAGGAGAGAGTTGGGAGAGCTGGGCCACTGCTGCCGGTGGGTTTGCAGCTCGGCCACTGTTCTGGCACCGCCCATCTCACCCCCACTGCCCATTTCCCTCCCCGCTCGGGGAGGGCATGGCGAGGAGCGATGCCGGAGGGGTCGAGTGCGAAAGAGCGACGCGAGCTCCGCCGCTGCACGCGCGTCGGCCTCGTCGGCACGGCGTTAAGGAGTAGTCGATGTGAAGCCACCTTGGAGAGGACGCCAGACCCTGTGCCGCAGTATTTATCTCAACTGGAATTCCCAATGTTTACCTCAGTGTAAATACCTTGAGCCTTTCCCGTGGGAGGAAAGGAGCATTGCATGGAGCAATCCCTGTCCCCAGCGCTTTGCCAAACACGCCATCCTCTCCAAGACGGGCTTCACGTCGGTGTGGGCACCTGTCCCTCTTTGGACCCTTTACCTTTCTAGGATGTGAACGGTAAAAATGTGAATATTTGTTGTTTACTTCATTAGGCATAATTCATGATGATGTGTTTATATGAAGAATATCACAGACTGAAGCGAAACCATATGCAATTGGTTTACTTTATTATAAACTGTATATGATGTACAAACTAATAAAAACTGAAACGACGACGACGCTCTCACTGTTGTTCTTGAACAGGCAAAGAAAGGAGAGATTCCAGCTGTGCACTGCGGTGCCGGGAGGGAGAGGGGCAGTGGCATCCTGCCCTGGGTGGGCACTGCTGGGAAAGATGCTCCGACAGCTCTGGTGGAACCAACCCCCCTGAGATCCGTTAGGAAAGGCCCAGCTGAGCATCGGGCTCTGGCCCTGCTGCCGGTGCAGGAGCTAACAAGGGGTTTTCTGTGAAGGCAGCACAGGAGGATCACAGATATGTGTGTGTGTGTGTGTGTATATATAACTTTTTTAACGTTATCATGATAACTTCTTACCATCCGTCTTTTTGGAACAGCAGAAAGTATTCTGCATTCTCACTAAACCTGCAGAGTGTTCCCAGATTAGCCCCAATGTGCTCCCTCTGCTCTTGTTTCCACCGTTGAGAGGAGAAGCAGATCCTGCACCGGCAGCCTGGGGCTCCCCAGCAGCAGCTCCGGGCGAGCCCAGCGCACGCGAGTCCAACGCCGTGAGTATTTACAGAGGTTAACGTGGGGTTAATTGCACCGTGCAGCTCACCAGACACCAAGCCAGAGTTTAAACTCTTGTCCTGACCTGACTCCATTAGTTATGCTTTTGTGTTACAGTGAAGTAGTGACCACAGATCCACCGGCAAAAAACATAAGTTTCCATAAAACAGACTTAATAACAGAAGTGCTCGATGATTAACTTTGTTCCAGCCAACGGTTTAGGTTTGAGCAGACAAGTTACGTGGTTATGGCACCTCCACTTACTGCCTACATTACAAGGTTACTGCCAGACTAACTTTTAACATTCAAGTGCATTAGAGAAAAGGAGGAAAATCTTGCATGAAGTACAAGTTCTATACTTCAGACACGATTTTAGTTCTTATAAGATGGAAAAGATGTTAGTTCATCTCTTCCACCCCCTGCCAAGGCAGGATTGTTCCCTACAGGACATGGACACAGACACTGGACAGTGCTCGGCCCAGCCCCCTGTGCCAGGTAGAGTGGAAGGGCTGGAGCTGTGCTTCAGGAACCCAGCACCTCTCCTCGGGGAGGGGGGGGGGTCCCCCTCCCTGCCTTTAGCTCTCAAGAGCCATTAAAGGCACGTACTTCTCTGCCCCAGGCTGTGTTCACCGTTCACAGGCAGTGAACACAACTTGGGGCAGAGCTGGGCTGGCCGGGTGCAGGACCAGCCTCTGCTCAAGGCTGCCGGGTGCCCGGCTGCCCTCAGCACGTCCTCTTCTTGTGGGCTAAGCTGTAAGTAACAGCCATGCTTGACAGACACGATCCACAACTGGGTCTTGCTGGTTTTCACCCAGTAACTGAGCTACCAGGTCCATCGGGTTGGGGGAGAGGGGAGAGATGCTGCACAGTTGGCTTCACTTGGCTTCAGACCAGTTGGGCACAGGCTGTGGTCTGCCACTGCTTAGAGCAAAGACCTAACGATTGTGGTTCGGGGGGACGTTTATAAAAGACCGAAGCTGATCTTCCTCCGAGGAAGAAAACAAGCAGAATGTTCCGGCCAGTTCTCTCCAAAACTATCCCATGAAAACACTCAGCAACACTTGGGTTATCGATGTCAGTTACTTGACCGTTTCCCTTTCTTGCTTGTTTTCTTCCTTGTTCTGAGGCCAATAAACTCTCTTCCCCAGAGGCTTTGCGCTGGGGTTGGCAAAGGGCTTACTTTAGTAAAGGTAGAATTATTTCTCTTTACACTTTTAAAGGTTACAGGAGTTACTTGCCTTCTAAAAACCAAACCAGGTACCCTGCCCACGCTCCTAGATGATGGTGCAGGAGCTAAAAGCGGAGCCCCGTTTGTTGGTGCTCTGCGTCGGGACGAGCTTTCCTTTTCCGTAGTAACCTGAGAATATTGCCCTCACATCGATCTTTTTGGCAAGGACGAGCATCCACATACCGTTATCAAAATACAGCAGCTTCCCTCCTCCAATTTCCCCCACTTGCTCCCCTTTGTTCCCTGCCTTTTCCAGCTTGACGAACTCCAGCAGGTCGAGCCCAGTCTGAAGCGCTTCGACGTTGTTGGCACAGCCCAGGGTGACGTGAGCCCGGCTGCCTCTCGGGAGGTTGTCGGTGGGCAGGATCTTGTCGGCATCTCCCGGCCACAGCAGCAGCTGCTGTTCGCTCAGCTCCACCCGAGCACCGACAGTTTTTGTCGTGATGAAGAGAGCGGAGATGGACAAGGTGAAGCCTTTGCCGTAGGAAGCCTTCACCGCCTGCGAGAAGAGGGAGACGAGCCCGGAGCGCGGCTTTAAGGGGCTGCACACGGGTGGGGTGGTCGGGTTTGTGCTCCCGGAGCTCAAGGTCTGGGCCGATCGCGGCAACTTGGGCTTTGACACGTTGGAAAGACCACGTGCAACTCGGGTATCGTGGCCTGAGGCTCCTGCTCTGTGAACTCTGAGCTGGTTACATCTTTTTTTTTTTTTTTTTCCTTCACAAATCCTAATATTTAATTTTGGGCTTATCTGCTTTTAAATAATTTAGCTGGAAGCGTAAATACCCCAATTCAGCATCATCCCAATCAAGTTACTGGAGTCAGGGGTGAGTTGGGGGGCGGGGCAGGAGTATTTTGTTTGGAAACTAGCAGGAAATAGTCACCATCGCTCCCACAGTCGTGACTTTCCTACTCCCAGGGCTGTTTTTACTGTCCCTGCCACCCGGCTCCGAGCAAAGCCTCATCCCCAGCCCAGCCCAGCGGCTCACGAAGCCCTGGCCCCCGAGCTCACCTCTTGCTGGGCGTACTCCTCAGCTCCAGCTGCTTTTCCGAAGTCGGTGTATTTTGTGGTGCAGTGCAAGACCCCGGGCGGCCGCTTCACGAAGTAGCTGGTGAGATCGATTTTTATTTTGGGATCATCAACAGCAGAAGCAACTGCAAACACAGGTAAGCAGTGTTACTATCAAAAACTGATTTCCACCCCCACCCCCCCCGATGTCACCCCATGAGCCCAAGTCCCCTCCCAGCTTTTTTCACTGACACGTCCTTTGTGTTTCATCTTTCCTACCGCTGAGGACTAGATGGGTAAATCAAACTCCCCCTTCCACCCCGGCTGACAGTGGAGGGGACTGGAAAACGGAAGCTTCTGCACGTTATCGTGGCTCATCTGAACCCTGGTGTCCTGTGAATCCCTTAAAGGGCCAAAGTTGTCCAGCGTTCCCCTTTCCTCTCTGACTCACCACAGCAACCAGGGGACACGTGGCACCTGCGGTGACACTGCTGCCACCCCAGACCAGCTCCCTGCCAGGGCACAGCTCCGCCGACCTCTCGGGACAAACCGTTTCTCTTATTTTTACTCACGGCAGCAATTTTGTCAACTATGGGCCGGGGATTAGTAGCTTTAAACAGTTTTTCTTGTTGCTAACTTCAGCTAGAAATTCCCTTGAGAAGCTGAGCAAACGTGTCCCGTTTGCCGAGCGTTAACATTTCACCAAGACCCCGGGAAGACCCCTCTATACATACAGTATTTACTCTCCTTTTTGAAGGCTTTGAGACTTCCGAGCTCGTCTAAGAAGGCCTGGCCAGCCTTCCTCAGGGTCTCTGAGCTTCTTTTGCTCAAAAACCACCCAAAATACATGGGCAGGAATTCCTTCTCCAAGCTCGGCTTCATCTTCTTCAGCTCATCCACTGACAGTTTCCACTGGTTCTTTTCCTTCAGCTGAGGACAATCCATCCGCCACTGGGTTTTGGGCTCGGCGAAGACGACTTTGTACCGGTATTTGTCAGCGATGTCGAAGAGTTGGTCCAGTCGTTCCCTCTCGTGGTGAGTGTCATCCAAAACGATAACGCTGATGTCTCGTTTGCAATAGTCAACTAGATCCTCATCCACCTTGGAATACTCTTCAGGGATGGTGCTCCTTATTAAGGGTGTGATTTTGTAGTTATCGACGGAGATGACCTTGCAGGCATCTTTATACCGGTCTTGAATGGCCTGGGCAAGAGTGGACTTCCCACTGCCAGGCAGGCCCCTTAAAATAAAAAAGGTTTTAGATTCTTTGATAGTGGAGATGGTGTCTTCATCGTCAAGGAACGGGAACTGCAAACTCTCGGGTCTTTCCTTCGCTGATTGAGTAGACATTTTCCTAAATATTTTAGGCAGGAACGTGTGACTCTTCTTTGAGAAGCCTCTGTTCTGAAATGCGAGAAGAAAACATTTTGCAGCCCGGCAGCCACGGGAGCCCCCGCCTTGCCCTGCACGAGCACGCACCGTCGAGATCCTTTGCCGGACGCTCTACCCCAGTGTCCCCTCCCTTCAGCTGCCCAGCTTGGATTCAGCCACCTCCCCGCTGCCCGGCGGGTCCCCAGCGGGGACCTGTGCCCTGTCCCACCACCCCCACCGGCCCGCTGACCTGCGGAGCTGATGCTGCAGCTCCGCTCCCCACTCCGGCCTCGGCAGCCTCAACCCTGCCTGACCAGGAAGGGGAAGCTTCACCCATCACGTGGCAGCAGCCGCAGTTTCAGAGGCACCACGAGCTCCAGCCCCAGCAGAGCCCTACAGGTGTCAAATTGATTTCTGAAGGCTTAAATAGAGACCGCGGGCTGACAGCTGAGAAAGGCGAGGCGTTGCTGGGGGCAGCTCTGCCCGCAACGGGAAACGAAAGTCCCAGCGGGCTCTGGCAGCTGCTGCACTCTCACAATCTCATCGCTACAGAGGAAAATTGAAAAGAGGCTGCAAAGGGACTGGAGTCTGTTCAGGGCTTCCCCCCATCCCCAGAGGAAAGGCTGTTTCCGCGGGAAGGCTGCGAGGACGCTGCTGCGAGGACGCTGCTCCTCGTGCTAAAACGGCCCTTTCTCCCCCCACGCTGACCATCGGCACCCCGACTGCCTCAGCGTTTGGGATCTGGGCTCCTCTGGTGGTGAGGAGCAACTGAAACGGCTTCCGGGAACCACCTCCGGCAGCTGCCGAGCTCAACACAAAAGTGAAACCAGCCCTTGGGCCCCTCGGGAAACACACTCCGCTCTGGCAGCCCCGAGCGAGCGGGAAATGCGGTGCTGGGAGCTGGGCTGGCTCCTTCTCCCCTCCTCCAGCAGCCCCAGGAACCGCCAGCCCAGATGAATTCCCAGCAGGGTCTGGGAGGAAACAAGGGATTTCTCCTGCTGTGTGTTTCCAAAAGCATCAATGGGGCAGCCACGGGGTTTTGGGTCACTGTGTGAAGTCTCCACCATTCCCCACCAGTCCAGCCCGTGACCGGCTCTGAAGCCAAACGCTGCACCTGCAGCCACGGGAGCAATGCCGAAGGAGAAAGTTTTGCCTTTGCCGCAAAAATTGAGGGGTTTTATGCGCAACAGAAATGCTCTGCCTGTCGCAGAAAAGTTGTTGGTTTTTTTCCTGTAACCCAGGGTGAAGCTGTTGTTTAAAAAAACCTGTTTCAGTTGATGAACTTTCCTCTCCCTTATTCCAGAAGGTGGATTTTGGTCCCAAAGCACCCTAGGAGCAGGAGCAGGTCCCTGCTGGTGGATGTGCTGGGCTGGCACTGGGGTCTCAGCTGCTGCACCATGCACTGGGTGGAGGGTGAGACCCCAGCACACCGGGGTAGCCGTGCCCGCGCCCGAAACTGGTGCGGGGTTCCTGCTGCAGAAAGGAATGGGCATCCAAGAGGCAGAACGACCACCTGGGACCCCTGTGTTGCCTTCCCCATGGATTCGGGGCTGACCAGGGGGTCATCGTGCAAGAGAAAGCTGATGGCATTGGAGAGGAGAGCTGCTGCTGCTCGCGGGGTAAGTGTCCGGTTTGGTCCGAGCGGGCACGGGCAGGGCTGGGCCAGGTTGCCCTTGCTGCGGCTGGGTGAGGGCTGTGCCCGGGTCCAGCTATTTTGCTGAAGGCAGCTGCTGGGGACTGAGGGTCGCAGTAACTGAGGCCGCTTTTCAAACCCGCAAACAAAAGAACAATAATAGAAAACACCCTCCAGCCCCATTGTTCCGCAGCCAGCTCGGAGGATAATGGTCGCCTTCATGGAACCGGGGCCACGTAGGACCCGGGCCGGACAATGGCCCCACAGAGCTCGGCGTCGGGGGCGCGCTGGGCTGCGGGGCGGACAATCCCCCATTGAGCCCGCGCCCCCGGCCCGGCTCCCCCCAACAGCCCCACAAAGCTCCCGCTTGTCTCCGGGACCGGGATGGAGCGGGGGGACTGGGATGGAGCGGGGGGACCGGGATGGAGCAAGGGACAGCTCCCGGCATCGAAGCGTCGAAGGGGCTCGTTCCCCACCTGCTCCCCGTTCCACCCCAACCCCGGGGGAGATGCAGGGACGGGGCACCCCGGGACCCCCGGGGCCAAAGGCGCTGCCCCGCGGGGACTCCCCGGGGCCGGGGGTCCGTTCCCGGCCGCACCCCGCATCCCCCCGCGGGGCCGGCGCGCGCGTGTCGGCCACGCCACCATCCCCTGGTCCCCCTCCGGGAAACGACCCCCGCGAGGGGCTGTCCCGGGCCCCACTTACCATGGTGAGGGCAGCGGCTCCGGGGCGGCCGCCGGTGCGGAGCGGGGAAGCGGCTCTGGGGCGGGTTCCGCCGCCGCCCCTTTCATAGAGCCGGGGCCCCCCCTCCCGCCACCGCCGGCTCCGCCCGCGGCCGCGCAGGCGCGGGGAGAACCGGGGGGGGACACAACGAAGCCTGAGCATACCCCGCACCCCCCCCCTCCTCGCCCCGCGTTGTCCGGCGGAGCGGAGGCAGCGGTGGATGCGCGGTGCGGGAGCGGTTGGATGCGCGGTGCGGGAGCGGGTTCGGCAGACGCCCGGGAAACTGCCGAGAAACGGTTTTTATTTTTCCCCCAGCAGCACAAACACCGCTCCCCATCTCCCCCCGGGCCGTGCTGCTCCGTGCCAGCGCTGGGTACGGCGGTTGTTGATCATCTACTGCTGCTGCTTCTTCCCCTCTCCTCTCCTCTTTTCCCTTTTGCTCTCCTTCTCTTTATTTTTTTGTTCATTCCCCCTCTCTTTATTGTTTCCGTGTTCTTCTTCATAGCCCCTGGCACTTTCCTTTTGCTTTTCATCCTCTTGGCTCTCCGTGCTTTGTTCGCTTCCCTCTCTCGCTCTCTGCTTCTTGAAGTTGTCCTGTGCGTTTTCACTGCTGAAGTCATAACCTGGGGAGGAAAAAGCGATTTTAAACCAAGTTCCACCACTGAGAAACTAACAGGGCACAACAAAAGACAGACCCTTGGTCCCTGTTACCAAAATTTGAAAGCTTTCCCCTGTTTTCCTAGAATCATGGAATGGTTTAGACTGGCGGGGACCTTTTAAGGTCACTCAGCCCATTTTCTGTCTCGCAGGACTCAGTTTGCCGGCGATGTGAGGTGCTGAGGTGAACGGCAGGACCCAGGGATGCTGGGGAGCTGCTGCCACCTCCTGCTCAAGCTCGACACAGCTCCAGTGGGTCACATCCAGCGCTGGGAGCACAGCACTTCTGCAAAGATCTTAATTCAATACTTCCAAGGAAATCAATATTAGGTGAATGCTAAGATGCTGCAGATGTCTTTGGAGGCCTTCAGCACCGTGGATCTCAGTTACTCACAGTCACTTTGACAGTCAGATTCTGCTTCTGACCGTGTCCTGGGCCACATTCTGCATGCTGGGCACTGGGGCTGCTTTTAGTGGGTAGTAAAAGCAGCTTTTTAAATGGGTGACACTGAAGAGTGAAACCAGGCTCTTCGCTGCTATCAAGGCTTCGTTGCCATCACTTACTCTGGTTTACTCCAGCTCAAGATTAAACCTTCACTACAAAAAAAATCAAGCTGCAGATGATAACCACGCTGAGGCTTCACCTATGAGCGAGCTCCTGCTCCCAGGTGCTCGTGCAGAGGATGCAACATGGGCCAGAAATACGGGTGCTCCCTGGGAACGGGGCACTTTGTTCCCACGCCTCGGTCTGTGCTCCAGAAAAGGAGAATTTCTATATTTACGGCGTGCAGAGGTCTCAGTGACAATTACCTTTAAGAGAGTAAACTGTTGTTTCTTCTCTTCTTTCATTCAGCTCTTTGACGAAGCTTTTGCTCACCTCATCTAAGGCCTGAAGGCGAAACGGGTGGTTAATAAAAGCTGTAGAAAAGTGGGTACATACTGGAGCTTCTCGCGTTTTCTTTTGATCTCTGCTATCGTTACCTGGCCCTTTCTTACCATAAAGCTCTTTGTAACAACACGTTTCATTTCTCCTGCAGTGATTCCTACCTGTCGGTATCATCAAATGTCTCCTCCCCAGAAGTTTCCATCTCTCTATCATTTTTCTTCTGGCAGGAGAACAGGCTCTGCCTGAGCTCTGGACACCCCCGAGGGATCACCGATAGGTAGGTGCCTGTGCAAGCCTCGTGCGGTCTGATCACCCACAACCCACTGTTGGCTGGCTACCTGAACCTGCGGGCTGCTTTGCCTTGGGTCCCTGGCCAAGCCCAGACGTCCTTCCATGTTCTGATGCAAAGTGGATTCTCTGGGATGTTCTGAGAGGCTAGAGAAGGGTGAGCTGCAATCAGCAGCAATAGCAACTGAGCACAGAGAAGGCACCGCTGTGTTCTCTGCCTGAAACCCTTGGCCCCAGGGAGGGCAAAAGAAAGTTTTCCTTTGCCCTGAGCAGGCTGAGGGCTTCATCCTTTGCCCGTCGGACTGGTTCATAAACTGGGGTTAAGTTTTCTGAGCCAGGAGGTTTTAAGATCTGCTGCAGAGGCGTTTTCCCCCTTGTCACACACCAGCTGCATAGTGACATTTTCTCAGCACACAGCACGCCAGACAACAGCTACAGCTCCTGTACTGGTGCTGCCCCGAGCTCTGTGCTCTGTGCAGCAGCCCACTCACCGTAACGATGGCCTTCTGAGCAGCTTCGTTGTGAACGAGCTTTGCCTTCTCAAGTGCTCTTTCAAAGGTCAGGATGGCAGACCAGTAGTCCTTTAATGTTACTGTAACAGACAAATGAAAACATCGATTTTAACCCAAAATCAAGATAAAATAATCAGGCGCACGTCTCTGATGAGAGGCCTTGATCTGAATAGTTTCCTTGGCTGTTTAACCCCAGCGATGTTTTCACTAAGATGCTGAACAGCCAGACTGTCCCCACCCTTTCGAACCCTTTACCTTGCGTTTCTGCCACTAGCATGGTAGCGTGGAGTTGCCACTCAGCATCTCCTTCTTCATCTGCTGCCTGCAGGCACTTCTCTCCATAATTTTGGGCTGCTTCAGCTTTATTCAGCTCGAGGTAACATCGGCCAATTTCATGGAACAGCCAGGTCTTCTCCAGGCTGGATTTTGTCATTGGAATCTTTTCCTCCCAGCTTCAAACAGAGAGGAGGAAAGGCAGATGTTTACCAGCTCTCACTCGGCGCCGTTAGAATTTCACTACTGGTTCCATAACCAAAGGCTCCAGCCTCCAGCAAGCAGTAGGAGTAAATAAACCAAAAATGATTTCATTCAAAATACATCCTTTAACTTCTTTCTGTTACTAGTTTCACATACCTGTCAATAGCTCGCTGGAATTGGCCAAGTCTGGCGTAAACCCTGCCGATGTTACCGAGGGCTCTGGATGTGGCATCTGGCAGATGGCTGCGTTGGAAAGAAAAAGAAATCGTAGTAGCTGACAGAGCCTGGCTACGTGTTGACAAGTACAGGACCAATGTCACCCTGACAGTCACAAAGCCAAGGTGGGTATTTTATTTTATCGACAGCTGTTGCAACTGACACCCCATAAGAGACTGGGGATAATTTTGTTTTGTCTTATTTGTTTTCCTTTTTCGTGTGTGCTTGTGTCTAAATCTTGTTTGTCTTTCATTTATTTATTTTCTTTTTGTGCGTGTAAATCATGTCTTTTATTTATTCATTTTTGTGTGTGTGTGTAAATCTTGTAGTTCTTGTGAAAGTCTTTCCACTTTTCTTTGCCTCAGTTTTCCTTTGTTGCCCTGTGGGTCCTACAGAAGTCCCCTACCAGGTTTTGGGTTCCTAACACAGATTATTTATGTCCAAGAGCAGAAGAAAAAAATCCCCAAATGTGTCTGCAGACTCCTGGTCACCCCCTGGGCTCCAAAAGAGCCTTCACACCATCCTGCTTTAGCTGAACGACCTGCAGCATGTGTTCCTTGTGAGCAGGTAACTGTGCCTCTTAGATAAAGATTTCAAACCTGCAATCGTGGTTTGAACAGATGAGGGGCAATGGGTTAAAGCTGGAGTACGGGAAGTTCACCTCAACATGAGGAAGAACTTCTTTCCTGGAAGAGTTGTAGGAATAGACTCCCCAGAGAGGTCGTGGAGTCTCTGGAGACTTTCCAGACCTGTCTGGATGCATCTCTGTGTGATCTGCCCTCATTCTATCCTGCTCTGGCAGGGGGGTTGGACTCGATGATCTTCCGAGGACCCTTCCAACCCCGAACGTTCTGTGGTTCTGTGAATGCAAATGATTTTTAGAGAAAATGTAGCAGAAACCTTGTGTGATTTTGAGCCTGACCTTCCTGAGAAGGAAGCACACACTGGAGGCTAAAGTGCTGAGACTGGGACTTGTGTTCTCTTGGGCTTTTCTTCAGCAGAGATTTAGATGTGCCATGTGGTCTAGGTCCTTTAAAAATCTGCTTCAGGCTCCTTATTTTTGAAACAGTGAAGATAAGAGGTCACTGGAGACTGCGATACGTGGGCAGAGCCTGAGTGCGTTGCCCCGGGAAATCTCCAGGTGAGAATTGGATCACTACCTGATGCTAAAACATCTTCACAGAGTTACGTTCCCTCTTTTTCCTCACCCATCTCAACTTCTCAGCACTTACTTCTGCCTGGCGATTTCCAGATCCCTCCCATGGCTCTGCAGAGCTGCTGCTGTCCGGCCCATCTCCAGCTGAGCGTTCCCAATGCAGCTGTGGAGGCTTCCGATCAGTTCATTCTTGTTGGGAACTTCCTCGTCTGACCACCCTTGTATTTTTTTCAGCACACGCTCGGCTTTCTTGCAGCTCTCTTCAGGGGAGCCACCAGCCAGCACTAGAGAGAGAGAGGAAAGTTTAATGCCAGTGTCTGGACGTGGGATTGCTGGGGAGGTAAGACCAAGTGCAGCGTGAAAGCCTCAGACAAAACTTGGGTAAGGTCAGAGCTCCCAACTCTTCCTGCCTTTCCTGCACTCCTCCCTCCACTCTGCAAGAAATCTGTCCCTGGGAGATGGTGCTTCTGACCCTCCTGGAAATCTCTTTCGTCACAGCAAGCAAGGGGAAATGACTCTGGTGACACCCACACTTGCTGAAGGAACACGAAGGAGAGTGGTGCTTGTTGTTCAGAGGTTCTGATTGCAGCGGGGCAGCCTGGCCTCGGAGATGAAGTTCTAGCTACGGTACCGAGGAGTTTCCCCCCTAAATGAGCCCCTGGCAAGTGCTGTTTGTTGTGCCCAGCTGGGCAAGAGCACCACAGGAATTCCACCCCAGTGTGTTTCTGATGCTACCCTCACCCAGCTCTTGTAGAGTAGAAGAAATGAGTTGCAGTAAACAACTAAATTCTTTTCCCTGGGTTTTAAATATATAGCGCAGGGAGAAAGAGACCGGGAGTGGTTGAATTAGTCCTTCCTTCCAGACCACTGCTTGCCAGCTTCTCCATCTCCCAGCCATGGTATTTTTGAACCACAGACATGAATAATTCCAGTGCCCTGCGTTCTCTCAATGAAACAACTTCTGGTTACCAGACCAGAAGCATTTGCTGCCTGCAGCAGTGGCCAGCCTGGCACTGATACCTAAGTGCTGTCCTGAAAACCAATCGTCAAGACCTCAAGTACAGAAAAAGCTGAGGAAAAAAAAAAAACCCAAAACATGTTGGATTGTGTATCTAAGAAAGTCTTGGGAAAGAACACAAAAGCAAATACTTCCCCAGACCTGCCTCCTAGTGTTTGTTAATACTTGTACTGCTTCTGTTGTTCTGCTCTGTCATTACTACAGCAAATAATAACGTGTGCCAACCACCATCTTCTTGCTGCTTCCAGCCAGGACACCTACACATGTCGATGTCCTCCATAGTCTTCGCAAGGTATCTGCCAACCTCAGCTGGTTTTTGCTTCTTGTCCCGGATCCACCTTTGCTGCCTGAGCTTGCGCTCTCTCACACGGGCATAAATCGGCTGCTGCTGCCGCCAGAATTCGCTGCGGGTGTCCAGGTAGGAGATGCCACCCAAGACCAGGTCCACCACTTTGATCCCCTGCTTCGTGCTGCTCTCCATCAGATCTGCAAATCAGATGGCAGAACCCAGGAGGGGATTAATGCCCATGGGGGATGAAGCTGCAGTGCAGTGGGGGGCTGCTTCCGAGTGTTAACTCTGCTCTGACAGAGAGAGAGCCCTAGAAATCACAGTCTCTGCTGTTCCTCAGAACTGATGGGATTAGGAGGGGAGTTATGCAAAGCCCCTTGATGTCACCCACTCTGTGTGCTCCTGAGCTGGAGCTGGTGTCCCCAGCCCCTACAACTGCTGACGAGAGCCAAGAAGGTGCCCGGTTACTGGGGGCCAGCAGTGAGGAGCGAGCACCCGTCCTCTGTACCGGGGATTTGTACTTTGGAAAGTGCTCTGGGTTAGACTGCAGGGTGGAATTGGAGAGGCTTGAACATCCCTGGAAACCAGAGAGCCCACATATATTATTAATGTGAGTGATACCACCAAACCCAGGAGCAGACTAAATTCTTAATTACTTCTCTATTACTGGGTAAAGAGTTCCCTAGAAAAAATGACTAAAGGGGAATCACCTTTCCGCCCGGTTCTAAAATAAGATGCTTCTCCAAGTCCTGCATCGTGATCTTGGCAGCATTTATAACGAAACCACAAACGAATTACAGGCTTTTGAGCAATGCTTTGCACTTTACGCGTCGGTGGAATTTATCATTATGACAGAAGTTAAGTAATTTGGAATGATCCTGCTTCTGCTTTTGATTTCATCAGCACAGATTGCTTTGAGTTGATTTATTGTTCGTTATAAAAGCCTGACATTTAATAGGGGAGGAAATGTGCTCATAGTTATGAATATTGGATCTGGCTCCAAAAATACCTGTATTCTTCAGACACCTGCCTCCCTCGTGACCACCACAAGCACTGTGTGCTGTGTGAGCTCTGATACATGTCAGGAAGAATAGTCATAGGGTGGTAAAATAAGAAAAAAACAACCAACCAACCAACCAACAACCTGCTCAGAAGGAACATTTAGTTAAAAACAATCGAGAAAGACCTTTATCCTTGAGCAACTTTTCTAGGTAGGCCTTGTCAGCATAGAACTCTCCAAGAAGCTGTCGCTCTATTTTTGGATTCCTCACAGGCTGCTGTTTCCTTGTCCATTTTTGATCCTTAGTCAGTTTGCTTTGGAGTTTCTGATTTGCTTTTTCGCTCTGCAGCAAGGGAAAAAATAAAGGGAGTTAGGGGAGGTTAGTGGGGAGCTCTGTTTTTGGAATAAAAGCAAAAAGTCAACATCTCCCTGATTGCTTTGGTCGTGAGCAACTGAAATTTTGCACCCCGTTGTGCTCGCTCACTACCAAGAGCAGGAGGGGGCATTACAGTAGGAGGGAGAATTAGTTCTGCTTGTATTGTTCTGAAGGTTTTCCTGGTCAGTGCTGGGGAGGGAGGTGTGAGAGAAAGGCAGGTCTAGTTGTCCACGGGCAAAGAAGCAGAGGCTGTAGCAGCCAAGGCTTCTGAAACGGCAGTTTCTAGAGGTTCACATTCAGAATCCCAACAATGACAGCACTCAACTTTCAGCCCCTTTGTACAAATGATTTTTACCACTGAGCACCCATCATTCCAGCTGAAGGAGGCACCGACTTGGAAGGAAATGTGGCTCAGCATCTCCGAGGAGCAAGGCACTGCTTCAGTGGACACCCCCACACCCCCACCCCCGAAATTAAGCAATTGAGAAAGTCTGCAGTATCAAAAATATGAACCTTAAACATGAGGCAAACCCAAAGTAAATACTGGAGATAAGTATACCCTGGCTCTGACCTCAGTGCTGTTACTGATTAGCCTCTGATGGGTGATCAGCAACACCCAACAGAAACGGGCAGGTAGAGGAATTTCAGACTGGGCTTTGTTTCTCCTGGCTTGCTCTTCCCAGCCCTTCTGCCTTCCCCTTCCAGTGTTGTGTAGCTTGAGCCAGAGCTACGTTAAAAGCAGGTCCATAAATGCTCTGACAACAGACCAGTGTGCTGCCAGGGTGCAGGAGGCACTTCACTAGCCCAGCTGTACCCACATCGATGTTGCTGCAGGAACTATTCATCCTCTAACTCCTGTTTCGGGAACTATCAGCATTATAGTAACTCTAGTTGGCTTCTGAAGCAAGAACCCCTCAGACCCTACCTCTGCCTGCCTGCTTACAAAGCACAGATCCTCTTTACTCTCCAGTTTAACTGAGGATGGACCTGCAAACACAGAGAAAATACTTGTTAGTGCTCAAGAATAGATGTTAAAATGCCCATAAATGCGCCATGAATAAACCTTGCCGCGAATTCTTTCACATAAAATGTCTGGATGTTGGTATGTTCTGGGAACACAGCTCCTAGACAGAGCTCCTCTCGAGGGTTTGATCGCTATGTTCACGTGGGACCAGAGAGCTCCCATCACAGCCCAGCTTTCCTACAGAGACCGGCCACATCCTGCACGGGAACAGGGGAAGAAAGAGGATGGCAGGTTCTTCTAGGGGACCACACAGAAAATTAAAACGGGAAGCCCAAAGCACAGGGATCTCCAGTGATCCAGGAGCTGCTGTGCAAGGACGTTAGGGTAAAACTCCCATTTCATTTTCACTCTGACAGCTCTTTCTGGATCTGCCAAGCCAAGCACATTTGGTAAAGCACTTTTGGGGATGTGCCCTGTTGATGTGAATGTGTATTTCCCAACCATTTAAACACCCAGATCAAATGCTATCGTGGTTCTTTGCATCCTTTCCCTGCATCTAGGAGCTATTTCTTGATTTAAAAAAAAAAGTCTTCTTCGTTTTTCAGCTGTTCATTTGCCTACAGCCCAGGTCCTTGATGGAACACACAAAGCCCTTGGCTCAGTACATCAAGCACAGCAAGGATTTTGACTGAGAGCTGCAAAGATACCTCGTCTGAAGCTAAGGAAGCAGCAGTAGTGGAGGAAAACAAGGCAGGTCTGGAAAACTCTCCCTGTGTTTTAGATAAGTATCACACAGGAAAGAGCTTCAGGCTTTAGGCCTCTGGGACATGAACTTAATTGGTGGCACTGGAGATGGACTGAAGTTTTGAAACCAGTTTCAGGGAGAGTAGAATCATAGAATGGCAGGGGTTGGAAGGGACCTCTGGAGATCATCGAGTCCAACCCCCCTGCCAGAGCAGGGTCATCCAGGGCAGCCCACACAGGAACAGATCCAGGGAGGGTTGGAAATTCTCCAGAGAAGGAGACTCCACAGCCTCTTTGGGCAGCCTGGGCCAGGCTCTGTCACCCTCACCGTGAAGAAGTTTTTCCTCATGTTGAGGTGGAACTTCCTGTCTTCTAGAAAACTATATGGTTTTGCATTTTTTGTTCATCTTACCCATTCACTCTTTTCATACAATGTGGGTAGCAAACAGATGTATTACATTATACTACATTAAATCCTGTGGAGGCAATAGGCCTAAGTGCTGTGTAAAATATTTATAATGTGGAATTATTTTAGGCCAGGAGCCAAGTGCAATATGGCATCCTTCATAGTGTCTCTCTTGTTACTCTAAGTGGAAGTTCAGCTACTGCCTTACAACTGTGCTTCTTCTCTAACCTTCAACATCCCTTTCCATCTGAATATGCTAATTAATTATTATACATTAGAGTCTCTTTTGCTTTCTTTATTAGCTTTCTTACTTAAGCTGGGAAGGACCATGTTTTCAAGAGCCCCTTTCTATCCCTAGCACTCATCCAATTGGGCAAGACCCGACTGTCTCATACCCATGAGGCACAGCAGGCACGCGGGGCGTGTACGTACCCACTCTGTGCCCTCCAGCAAGCCCACGGTTACAGAGCCACTGCTGAGAACAGGCAGCCTGTAAGGCATCAGTGCGGGCTGGGTGCAAGGCCATGCCATAGTCCTGGCCCTGATGGCAGTCCCAGGACTCACAACTGATTGGTGCTTCTGGCCCATGGGTGAGGGTGTGAGGTGGGGGGTCCAAGTGAGACAGAACAGAGCAATCAAGCCTGGCACGTCCTGATGGCTGTTTTACACTGTGTGCATTGCAGGGACGTGATGATTTTCCAGACTCTATTCCCTTCTGTGCACAAGACACTAATGATTTCAATAGCAAGAGGAATTTCCACTCTTAAATCTGCTTTATCTGCGTAATTTTTGGACAATGTCTTGCTTTTCTTTAACTTTGCAAAAATGAAGACTCTTACCATAGCAGCCTGTCCTGAAAACATCTAAAATATCTGCAGTTATTTTCTCTTTAGAAAATCAGCACGTTAAAGGAGTTTGTTGTTCATCTACAGCCACGTGTCTTCTATTTATGGGTCTGTTTAAATGCCCAACTTTTGCATGCTTCTTTTACTTCCTTTGACTTCCAAGCTTACCCAAATCACTCTTTTTATGGAATTCATTTACAGGTCAAGTTAGCCATTAGAGATTCTTTACTCAGAAATACTGGCAATATTTTTACTCTTTGTTCAGAAATACTTCTCTCTGAACGTGTTCATTACTCAACCAGCTGTATGACTGACTTCATAATTTAATTGTTCAATTTTTTAATTGTTTTAATAATTCACGCACACATGCAGGGCCCCAGCTTCACAGTTTGACATGCAACAGGAGAATGTCCTTTTGTTTGTAGATTATTTTATGAAGATTTAGAATGTTGTTTTTTTTCATGTAGATGAAAGTTTTGGAGCATTATCCTTGCCTACAGTAATTCATAGGGTTTGAGTTTGGTTAAGGCCAGAGTCTGTTGCAGTGTCTTAGTTAGATGCTGACCACCACACTCCAACACATTCTTCAACCCACAGTTTGACATTCGTGCCCTGTGAGGGTAAGTTCAGCCTGCCTTATTCATGCCCATTTTTATTTGCTGTAACGATGTAGCCTTGAATAACCTAAGTGTGGTTAGACTTCCTCTTACCTCCTCTTTTGTTTCATTGTTTAACATGTTGGCAGATTCATGGGAGCTCATGGGTCAGAACTTCCAGAATAAGAACATTGCTCTCCATAGTTGCCCTGAGCCTGATGGAAAGATTGCTCCTTCCCCGTGTGCATGGCTAATGTAGCATGGAGGATGCCCAGACATTTCCACAGTGTCCTAGTGAACAGCCTCAGTCTCACATGGGGACACATGAACAGGGCTGTTGGCTATCACTCTGTCACTTCAAGTAAGACTTTACACTGATCAGCATTGGTATGGCTATAGCTGAAATACAAGGAAAGACGAGATGATGAGATGAGATGAGATGAGATGGAGATAGTGCAGAGCTGAGTGATGAGATATGTCTTTATTTTGTACAACAAACATGTGTCTTCTGCTAGCCATTTTCTGTGTGGTGCCAGTCCTTACCTCTGCAGAAGAGGACATGCGTTCATTTCAGTGCTATCACTCTATGGGAGATTTTTCTCGACATTTAGGACTTTGGAAAATGTATTCAACTACATCTTGGTATTTTATTGATAATTGCTTAACTTAGAGCTGATTTCCAAACTAAAATCAGGAGTTTCTCTATTCTAATGGTTATTGTAGTATGAAGGAGGGCAGCTATGAGCAGCGTGTAGCAGGGCAAATGAGAACAGCCTCCAAGTTTCTCTGTATGGGCCCTCTTTCAGTACTTCCAATCCCAACTCCTAATGTGAATATAACAGAATTCTTACTAGAGTATCTTGACAACCTTAATCCTCTCTGCTGGCACAGACTCACTCTTCAGACCCTTTCTCCTATTTGAAAATAGCTTCAAGGAAGATGGAAACTACTATCTGCTGTTGCTTTAAAAAAGCAATCCAAATATAAGTATCTCGGCATAGAAGTCCAAGTCAATCTATTTTTTGTTCCTCAAATTCAGTGCAGCATTTTCTCATTCCATAAGAAAGGAACACTGTCTATGAGGTTTCCAGCTTCTCCAGGTGAGCTCATGAGCCAGTGAAACAGAGAAGTGGTTTCTACCAAAGTTGGCTTGGGCCTTGTGTTGCAGCTCATAGACATTCTGATTTTCATAACCTAGAAGCTGAGGGAAAGAGCCTGTCAGTCAACAATTGTGACATGTCAGGGTCATTCTTAACATATTTGATCTGAAAGGGCACCACCAGGGTGAACTTACACTCCTTCCACTGCTGTGACCCACATACCATCCAAGATGGGGAATGGTGTTTTCAATCAAGTTAAAATGAGTATGACCACAAGTTGAGACCATTCAGTCTCTGATTCTTTTATCAAACAAATGTTATATGTGATATTCTTGAAACTATATAAATTTGAAATTCTCATTGAGACATAAATACCCAGCGTGTTAGTCTGATTTACATTTGCACTCCTTACAACTCTGCTGTAATTGAGAGCAGGCTTCATATGGTCTTTCTATAGCTTCCATATACCTCTTTCAGACCTGTGTTCTTCCTGGTTTCATACAGGGTCCATTAGAATGGCAATGAGAAACAATTTTGGGAAAAAAATAGAAACTGTACAGAAAATGTTTTGCTTTGACAGACTATTTGATTAGATGATTCCAAACAAGTTTTGCATTTTTAATTCATGCTTGCTTTCAATGTCTCAAGGTGATGTTTTTTGCTTGTCTTTTAATGCTTCTTTGATTTCATCAGGATTTAGTTGTTAAGGCACTTTTTTTAAGTCACAGAAGGTTTACATCTGCATCTTTAGATGATAGAGTGTTTTTAAGAGCCTGTGCCTGCATGACTTGCTCTGAGCACCAGTAGAAGCCAATGGAAGAACATTGTCCATTCTGAGCCAACATCCTGATCCTGGCTCCTGGGCTAGTTTTCCTTGGCTGTACCAAGGAAAATGTGTGAGATACAAGGGGGCAATGGGGAAAATTTCAATTAAATTATTTACAAAAATAAGTAACGAGGAAAATGACTTTGTGAAAATTGTCGCATCTGGGTTGGAATCCTTCCTTACGCCACCTGGCATTTCTTAGTCCTTGACGAACTGGAACTCCTGCTTTCATGCTGAGTGTGGTGTTAAGTGCTATCCCTCTCCTCCTTCCAGCAGGCTTAAAGGAGGGAATTCTTTTAGTCACCTTCCAAGAGCTTTTCCACTGCGCTATTCGATGCTTGTTATGGCAAACAGATCAGCTTCATTCTTTACATATTTTCTCACCATTTGCCTGTCATTGTTCATTAGGGTGTTTTTCTAGTTCACTTTAGACACAAGTTATTGGATGATCTGGTGTATATTGGTATATATTATCCTTGAAGTTTATTTAGTGCCTAGCATTCTTGCGAGTGTTTTATTTTCAAAAGCATTCAGACTCTGCCTATGTCTTTGATAGATTTTCATCTTTCACATATGATGAGAAAAGTAAAATCTGCATTGGAGATTTGTACTTTGGTCTTTTAGCAATAGATGTGGGCCAACCATGTACCGTTTAAGGTGGTATATGCAGTGGTAAATTGGTCCTGCCAATTTGTGGCCTCATCTCCTTTTCTCTGTCTCCAGGAGGACACTGTGCTATTTTCCAAAATATGGAAATAATATTTCTACTAAGATGTCACCAAGGTTCTCAGGAGATTTTTTTTAATAACAAACAATTATAATTATATAATACTTTGGGTTTGTGATGCTGAATGCTACTTAGATATTTGCATGTTGGCAGGACAATCAGCAAAACTGTGTTTACTGTTGATAAACTTTGTGATAACTGTATTATAGACCACCACCATTCTCCTTCCCTAAGAGTGAAGTGCAAGTCAACTAATGGGGATGGATATGGGGATACTGCTCTAGACATGCCCAAGGTGCTGGGCTTGGGAGGGTTAGAGAGGATGTGCACCTCAGGGGAGTGCCTCGGGCTCCTGCACAAGTTTGTCGTGGCTTTACTAGGGAAACACCATTGCCCAAAATATCTAGTATGATTAATAACAAACATTGGATCTCGTGTAAGGACAAGAATGTTCATGCAAAATAAAAGCCAGATCCAACTTTGGATGAGTCCGTGATAATGCCTGCCTTTTGCAGACCTGATTGTATTAATCAGTTTAAAGAGACTGAAACGCCACAATGATTAACATCATTTGGATGTTGAAGTAGAGTTCAAATGCACGTCCTTCCTCTTCTTCATTTTAAGGAACTTACTTTGAATGAGGTCCAAGTGACAAAATCAGATTCGTTTTCTCGTGCTTTTTGTCTGTTATTTTTTACCTCTTTTTGACAACAGCACCCCTTTGCAAATATAAAATCTGAGCTCCCTACTGGACCCTGAGTTTGGAATAATTCAATCCCCATCTGAAACTCTTTTTCCAAGCTTCAGTACTGCCATTTTTTGATATATATGTACATATAGTGCAAGTCTTTTTATTACATGAAAATGATTGAAAGAAAAATTATAACTGAAGACTGGTTGAGTAATGTTTAATTTATTTAATTCCAAACAATCAGTTCCATGTGTGATTATAAAATGCTTTGCTTTGCAAAAATGGGGCATCTCTTTATTACAGTTTTATAATGCCAATGCATCTTTCTCTCTCTCCTAAGTCTTGAAGACTATGTGAAGCTAGTAAGAGTACTAAAAATGATCCATGTATACAATATGTATGTTTGTACACAGGCATAAAACATACATGAGTGTTATACATATCTATGTTATGTAGTATCCTGTAGAGTTCTAGGTACATCTTTTGCCACAACTACATTGCTTAAGGCGATGGTAGGGTTCCAGTTATATTCTGCATGTGTCACACTGAGAAACAGTGAGAGCTTTCCAAAATAGTTTGGGTGCCATATAATTATTTTAGCAGCTATGGTTTCAGTTTACCTTTAATTAGTTTCCCCTGTAGCTCTAAATATAGAAAGGATTCCGTTAAATGCAGCTATTTTCTTCTGTAGATGGCATGGTAAATTGTGGCTACTCATAAAAAGAGGCTACCGAACACTATGTGGCAGATGTAGGGCTCTGAAGAAGAAATGTGATCATTAATTAAGGACAGTTTCTCCATGGATTATTCATGATTTCCAGTCACGTGTTTTTATATCAGATTGGTCAGCCCTTTATGCCAGCTGACATTACTAAAGCAGTTGGCTTAGATGCCGAGACCTGGTGAGATAATCCTCCACCATGGAAGCAAATGGTGTTTTGACATTGCCCTGTATTTTCCCTAAATCATTTACTTGGTTCAGTGAGCCCAGCACTCCTAGAGAGTGTGACTTGATCTCTATGAGCACATGTTAAGCAGATGAAAAAGTCTCCTAGAGGGTATTTCTTTCTCTGACATGTAGGACAAATTCTCAGACCCCATTCAGGCCAATACGGTTTCCAAACATTGCCAATGGAACATGTAGGGCCGCATTCTGCTTCTTCCAGATATTTCTGTATTCCTTCAGATAGTTCAAGTCTATCAACTTTGTGACTCTTCAGTTGTATAAACAAAAGCCACACGAAGCAAAATAAGGGTTCACAACAACACAACTTGAGTTTTAGAGGTTAATTTTTAAGAGGTAACACTAAATACGCATGAAGAAATGTCTGACTTGAGGGATAGAATCAGAGCCATGGCTTTATTCCCATGGAGCGAGCTGCAGCCTGGAAGGCCCTGTGAGATGGGAGTGTAGCAGGTCTCAGCGGGCAGGAGAGCTCTGCTGGCTTCGTTCGGCAACTTCTGGGTCATTTAATTAATTAAAGAATTGTTTCTGTTGCAACCACAAATGTTCCAGTTTGCACTGTTACTGAAGGTCAGAGCTCGCCTGACCTCCCTGGCAGAGGAAGAGAAGAGTAAGGAAATTGGAAAAAAAAGAGAGTAAGCAAATCACTTCAAGGAAGCCTTGTTTCCCTTACCCCAAACCCAGCAGAGCAGAAAAGGCTGAATTGAAAGGGAAAAGGGCTAAGACTGTGATTGATTAAGAGAGGTCCAGCCTGAAGAAATGGCAAAGAATGAAACAAGACAGAGAAAAATAAACTACATTAAGAGTGAGGTCGGATGAGAGAGTCGGCCACTGGCCAGGAGGGAGCAGCTGCAGCAGGAAGGCCCAGATCCCATTGAAACAGAAAAGGGGCCATCTCTCTGCTGGAATGAAAGGGAAACAAAAAAATAATTCACCTTTAAAGGCACAGAAATGGGATTTGAGGCTATGGTGCAGGCAGAGAGGAATGGGAATTCACGAATGAGATGACTTATTTTTTTCTGAGAGAAAGGCAATGGCTGTTAAAATCCTCCCAGAGAGCTGCATGATGGTGCAGATAAATCAGACTGGTCAGAGTGGGTAAGCTGCCCCAAGCAGCTTCATCTTGCATTAGGACTCTCGAACGAATGCTGGGCATCAAGCAGATTTCCTCATTTTTACCAGGGGAGATGAGGCAGATGACACACCATACTGATGACATCATGCTTTGTTCCAGACAGGAACAAAGGAAGAAAGTGTAAGATGGATATTTCACCTTAAGCCAGAGGTGATGCTGAGGGGGAACATGAGGTTGCAAATCTCAACACACTGAGGTTCAACGAATTAAAGGACAAAAGGAAGCAAGGCAAAGCCCTGAGAAGTTCTAAGCAAAAATTTCACACTCAGGCAACAGAGAACAGAGAACAGAGATCTTGATTTAAATCCATGCCTTCTAAAAAACCACTGCACAAGAAGTGAACGTCATCAGTGTCACAACAAACAGTTACAATACAGGCAATATAGGTGTAGGCTGGAGGAGAAGCAAAGGGTGTGGAGAAAGCATTGCCTGAAGGTGTCCACAAGCAGCTTAGTTAAAAAGCTCATGTGGGTTTGGGTTTGTCAGAGCACTTAACTGCTGCTAAAAGAAAGAAGGTTCTTGGGGTCCCACTTCAAAAACTGTTGCAGTCTCATGGTACCAGAACTGTAGGTTTTAGGGCCCTGCATTGGAAGGCAATGATAATTTTCAAGTGAATGAATGTAGAAGTGAAGTATCCTCTTTAAAATTCTGCTAGACTGCAGCTCCTGTCTATCACAGAGCTCTTCAAACTCCCTCTTCCTGAACTGTCCCATTAATTCTTGCTAAATAAAATGCCAGACCTTTGCTTCTTCAGGTTGTATCTCCAACCAGACTATGGGAAGGCTGGCAGTCTCTAGCTTGATATATCAGTAAGACTGACAAATCCTGGAACAAAGGGACAATTTTGGAATATATACACTACAGTATGGGGAATATAGCATACAAAGACAGCTCAGGACATCTTCAGAAAGCCCATTTGAGTCAGGGAAAAAGGGAAATAAGTAATACTGCTGTAAATCCTTTGGTGTGGGGATACAACAAGAGAGTGGTTTTTCTCCGTTCCTTTTTCTCAATCTCAGGACTTCTTATACATTTTTTTTTACAACGGTAGAAGTTAATTACTAGTGAACTTGTCTGAATCTCTTGGCAGTATTTCCATTATCTTTGAACAGGTGATTTATCTTGTGTGCTTCATACTGCAAAAGCTCACAGCTGTACCAGAAATAGCTGTTTCTCAGCAGTGCATAAATTGTCCCCAGCTTTATACTGACAAACTACGCAAAGACATTCAGGAGTTTTGCAATATTGTAATGCATGTTAAAGCCCTCCTATAAACTATAGGTTAAACATTAGGTTGAAGAATGACAGCCATATTTGCTATTTGAATCTTGCAACATTTTCTCAAACTCCCATGCTGTTGTAAACAAACAAACAAAGCCATGGGAACAACTACAGTTAGGCTATATAAACAGGCTGTGTCCAGATCTAAACAAGGGCTAGCTAAATTCAAACAGTTATGGTTGCATTCTTATGTGAACGAGGTTGGTTATAGTCGGAAAGACACTGTCCCTGCTTAGTTATGCCAGGCTTTCCATTACAGTGTGCACTGTTAGAAGCTGCAGTTAGGTGACCTGGAGGTAGAGTACAGCCCTGAGGAGCTGTGCCTCAGCTTTGGCTCTCTGATGTCCTCCTGCACACCACCTTCCAGACAACAGACCTTCCAGCTTTCAAAGTGGTCACCTAATACCATCACACCTGCATCCCTGCTCAGCCCAGTGCCTTCTCTGAAGCATATCCTGATTTCCCAAGGTGAGCAACAGTATGCACAGCATTGAGTTACAGACCACCACCTCCTGCTCAGTCCATTGAGGCACAGCTCCAAGCAGGGCACAGCACAGATAGCCAGCTCTGCAGGGGTGTTGTTGCATTTCACCCAGCAAGGAGAAGCTGCAGAAGGGCAAAGGGCACTGCAGGAGCCTGCTGACACAGTCTGGCCAGGAGGATGATCCTGGAGTAAAGAAGCAGAAAAGGAAAGGGCAGAAACAGTGATATCCAGCTCTAAAAGGCTTGGGAATTTACTTTACCCAAAAGTGAGATGCTGCCTAAGCTATGTGTGGACCAAGCCCTTGGTTTTCCAGTCGCAGCGAGCTAGGGTGGAGACACCAGCTTCCCTGTGTCTCAGCCGGTCTAGATCAATGCAGCTTTGAACATGAGAGGTGCAAATCTGTACACTGTGTTCAAAGAGTTGTTGTGACATATTGCCTGGGGTGAGCAATTCTTAGCAAGTGAGAAGCCACAGTGTGTGGCAGCTGTTGCCTCTGAGTGATCTTCAGGGGTAGCTCCAAGCTTGAGTGTTTGCAGTAATTACATCTTGAAGAATTAAATTGAAGTGGAAAGCTTTGGTTAACAATGGCAGGACCTGGACCTGAAGTAAAGCCTTCAGTGAACGAAATGCTATGTGGGGACCTAGCCAGGAGGGTGGTCCCTCTTCCAAATCATGAGCTTTTTGTGTGAGAGGAGAATGACAGTCTTCAACAGCAGCAGAAACAACCCCTTCCAGTCCATCGCTGTCTTTCCCTCCTGTGACACATCCTGTGTGTCAGTGATGCACACCTCCAGCATCTCATCCCAGGCCAAGCTTCAGCAAAAAGAATCGGTCCTGTCCAAGTGCCTGTGCAAGCCAGAAAATGGAGAAGCAAAGGAAACTGTAGTGCACTGCTTTAATGAAGGCAGAATTAAAACGAGCAGTTTGTATCAAAGTAATGTGGCAGCCCCGGAGCACTTGCTGAACTGGACCAGTGGCACTAGGATGTGCAAAATAAATTGCATACACACTTTTAATTTCTAATTTGAGTTCTTCACAGTCTGTTCTGCCAAACCACCGTGGAATATGAACTAAACTTTTAATATCTATTTACATGACAGAATAGATAATTTGTATATACTTATTGCCACCAGGCTTTTTTTTCCAGTGTCACATTGCTATGCTGCAGTGTACTGAGTCTCAGATGCATCTTCAGTGTCGGTTCAATTCTGCTCTTCATTGTGGGTCCAGTTCTGCAGAGATGAGTATTGCTGCTGTCCCGACAACTGCTAAACCTGTCTCCCACAATGCTCAGCCTGTCTCCCACACTATGAAGCTGAAGCATGTTTTTAATTCAACCCCAAGTTTCCATGGTTTTCTCAATTAGAAGATGGAAATGTTAACTATAGTCAAATTTTATACTCATTTATTAGTAGGAACATGAGGCATAGTTAAGTTAGACTTAGCCTTGGTTTGGACGTATATGTACCCAAGTGCTTTCTCTTTAAGAATTTCCAGTTCCCTATATTATGTTATTAAAGAACATAACGCTTGTGAGTGGCTGTGTAAACATCCCCCCACAGTGTGAAACGAGGCAGCATGCGGAACGTGCGGTTGAAGTTGTCAGCTACAGACACTTCTCCACATGAAGGAATGGAAATCCCTGTGACATTCAGCTGGTTTTAATCTGCTGAAGTATTTTGGTTTGTTTGGTTTAGGGGTTTTTTTTTAAATTCTTTTGGGGGTTTGGTTAAATTAAAAAGATGGCAGACACCTTTTAACTTCTCCATAGAATTTATAGTAGATGTTTCTGTCTGTAACGGGTATGTCACACAGATATGCTACAGCAAGTAGCTTCAGATGACTTTTCACATGCCTACTACAAGACTTGGAGGCTGGCACTGTAGCCCCTTCTCTGCATGTTCACTCACAGAAACATTCTCTGAATGCAGTCAGAGCTGCAACACCCTTATCTAATGCTGGTACCTTTTTAAAACATTATTTAGCAAAACAAGACAAAGAGGCAGTCTTGGGAGTCTTGATGTTTCTTGAAGTCTCATAGACACTTTAAAAGAACTTTCTGACTTGAAACACTTCTAGGTTAAAAAACAGCTAGAGATGGATCACTGCGTAAAGTAATCCTTGGAAAGCAAAAAACACAGGGCTGTGTTTTGACTCAAAATCATGAAAAAATAAATGTAGGGCTAACCCTGCACAGATTTTCAGGAGGGTTAAGAAGAATAATATGAAGATATTTCCTCTCTTTGCATAAGGAGAAACCAATATCCTTAGCCTTGTGGTTCAGAATGGGAAAGATCCGGATTTGATACTGGGAATTTTCTCTGGTATATAGTAATGGCCAGTTGCAGGCTGGATACTGGCTGTTAGAGCAGACCTTTAAATAGCTTTCCTGAACATTGAAAATACTGAGCAAAGCTGCTCTCTCAGCATGGTTATCACATGGCCTGAGCTGGATACGAGACTCTGGACATTAGTGGAAGCTTCCTACTGCATCGAACTTCATGTTAGGCATGGCTTACTTTGAGCATCCTGTAGCAATGTAGTTATTTATCCTTGTGCTAAAAGGAATACAAGGCTCATCTGGTCATCTAAGCAGAAAGGCCCTGGAGGACTTTGAGTGCACAGTGTTTTGTAAGAAGCAGACTTTGGTCTCAGGAGGACACACCATCCTTCCACCGTACTAATCAATCAGCATTTTGCATTTGTAGATGCGAAGGCATTCACACAAGACCATTGGCATCTCTTCCTGGCCCCTCATCATTTTTCACAACACATTACGATTGTAAAATGGTGCAGCTTTGAAGTTGTCTATGCAGGAAAGTGAAAGTCTTTTTATTTTCTTGAACAAGACTAACAGCATGAAGACTTACCTTGCTTTAATTCACATGCAATATGCATCATATGTCTAATTGATTTATCATAGCTTTCCCACGTGTCCTCACACAGCTATGCCTCAGTGTGTCTTGAAAGGAGGGAGTAGAGCCTTATGGCTGAAAAGCTGATGGTAAGTAATTAAACCTAGCAGCAGTGAGGACCCCTGAGACAAAATCTTTGGCAGTTTTATACACCATGTAGTGAGCTTGGGTCACCAAGGGCCTGTAAATAGCATCATAATGACTGGTTCCTCAGCAGGGATAAACATGTGCTTTGAGTTTGCTAAATGATTCAGAGGCCTGCTGTGAGATAACTACTGATAACAAGCAGATGTTAAGTTTGCCTCAACAGGGAGGCTGAGGGGGAAAGTCAAGTAGATTTTTGGCTTATGATCCTCTCAGAAATCCTATTTGAAGATCATTAAAGCTTCTTTTCCTTTCTAGGGGAGGAATTCAGTTGTGTCCAATGAAGGTAATGCTGTTTTAAACCAGTTCTTGTGAGGGCTCATGAGATGCTGGAGGCAAAACTTTCTGTGAGTTTGAACCTGGAGACAAAAGCCCAACACTATTTTGCAAGGTCAGGATTATTGTATAACTTCAAAACCCATAGTACATGATGCCAGTGTCTTTCCAAAAGCTTTCTCAGAACTTGCATACGTGTTAAGTCCCTCTGTATTTAAATGGTGCCTGCTTGTTGAGGGCTGCATTTCATGGCAGCAGGTGCCCGCAGGCCCAGGCAGGTACCCGCAGGCCCAGGCAGGTACCCGCAGGCCCAAGCAGGTGCCCACAGGCCCAGGCAGGTGCCCACAGGCCCAGACATGTGCCCGCAGGCACAGGCAGGTACCCACAGGCCCAGGCAGTTACCTGCAGGCACAAGCAGGTACCTGCAGGCACAGGCAGGTACCCGCAGGCACAAGCAGGTGCCCGCAGGCAGCAGGAGATCCGCAGGCCCAGGCAGGTGCCCGCAGGCCCAGACAGGTGCCCGCAGGAACAGGCAGGTACCCGCAGGCACAGGCAGGTGCCCACAGGCATCAGGAGACCCGCAGGCACAAGCAGGTACCTGCAGGCACAAGCAGGTTCCTGCAGGCATGGGCAGGTACCTGCAGGCACAAGCAGGTACCCGCAGGCACAAGCAGGTACCCACAGGCACGGGCAGGTGCCCGCAGTCACAGACAGGTGCCCGCAGTCACAAGCAGGTGCCTGCAGGCCCAGGCAGGTGCCCGCAGGCCCAGGCAGATGCCTGCAGGCACAAGCAGGTACCTGCAGGAACAGGCAGGTGCCCGCAGCGGTGCAGCAGTGTTGCTCGGTGGCACAGCCACAGTAATGCTGCGGGGCCAGGGACGGGGCCACTGGCAACTTGGGGCTCTCAGCACTTTTTATTTTTATTTTTCACACTAGCAAAACTGACGAGCAGTGCCGTAGGATGATGCATTTGTGAGGTCTCTCAAAAGAAATCTGTTGGGCTCCCAAGGCAAAGGCTCTTAACAGCAGGTCACCCGTTCTTTCTCAGGGAGTTTGGGTGTTTCACTAATACTGTTCAAGTGTGAAGGTGTTAAATAAATCATTTAAAAGGCAAAAGAACACATCAATCTTTTTCTCTATAGCAAGAGTTCCCAGCACACTGAAAGGTGAGGTAGGAGCTGTTTTGGTGTGCGAGGACAGACTGAACCATTTAGTAAGAAAAGTGACTGCAGGCATCGCTTATCCACAGTGGCTCCTTTGAAACATGCTGAAAGAGTTGTGTGGATGAAATTAGGTTTTTTTAAAAGCAATTTTTATATATGTTGTTCCCTTTTATATGGCTAACACTACTGCCTCAAAACACTTTAAAAACTCCATCTTTTTCCTATAACAAAAAAAAAAAGGAAAAGTTTCTCCCTGCATTTTTTTGACAGGGCAGAGGGGTAGAGAAATGAAAGTGGATCACCATACCATACTGGGACTCAATCAGATGCCGTATGTGCCTGGTGCCTCTTCAGTTTCTGCTTTGTTTCCCATTTCCCAGCAGAACTGCCCTGGTTCCTTCTGAGCAATGCCTGCTGGTCTGCACTGTGACATTAGCTCCCTGTTTGAAGGCTGAACCTCCAAGTGCTGTGGTGATGCACACTGCCTACACGGGAGCTTCCCCTGCTTTGAAGGTGGAAGGAGCCCACCAGGTCTTCATGCTGGGAGACTCCAGCCCAGTGAGACTCTGGAGACACAGTTTGACGCATCTGGCTTTGCAAACACACACCTCAACTCAAGGGCAGTTACTAAATGTGAGAGAGGTAGCCAGGGTAACTACTGGTGCAACAGGAAAGCTGAGTGCAGCCAAAAATCTCTTCAAATGCACAAATGGAATAAGCATGATAGCTTATGAATATTTTCCTTTCTGATCTCCTTTAACGCAAAGAAGAAGCCAACATGGCTTAGGCAGCCTCTCTGCCCTCACAGAGTCTTTTGCACAGACATCTATGTGGCACCCATATATTTGTTTCTGCAGTTGAGTCCATTTCCTATAAGCATAGCAGCAGCTGGTGTTGAGAGGTACCCTCTTCAGCCTCTCCATCTAGACAGTGACTTATTTTTGTAATCATATATTGTGGTGCAGTTAACTGTTTTCAGGAGCTTAGAGTGCTTTAAAAATGCATAGGCCCGTAACTTTACACCTAGAGAGGACTGTTCTGAGCGTGCAGCCTGACCTTTTGCCAAATACAAGGCAGAATAATTGCTGAATGATGTCCATAATTATTTTTTTTTCCCGAAGGCATATCTTTTAAGACATCCAGTCTCAGTTTTAAACTTCATGTGACAGGCTCCATTAAGTGTCTTTTCCACTGTTTCCTATTCTTAATCATTTTCTGTGATAAAATCATCAGCTTGTGTCTATGAGGAATACAATTAACTTCACTGTCCACAACACTGGCTCTTACGATGACTTTACTAAGAAGACCTGTATTGTTAGAAAGGGTTTAATTTTTGACAAAACATGAATAAGTCAGCTTAATCTCATCTTGGGTAAACTCAGTAAAATGAGGTTCTTTTGCCCCTCATTCCAAGGCAGGTTTTTATCACCCTTCCATAAGTACTGCCCAAGCCATTGCTACGTTCCAGTTTTTCAATGAGCAGATGCAAAAATGACATACATTATTCCAGTAACATCACCAGACACAGTTGTGCCATGTCTCTGATCTTGCTTATACACCCAGCCATTGCATTTGCTCTCTCCTCAGGGGCAGCGTTTCCTGCTGCCAGGAGATGGTGGTGACCAGCACTGCCTGCACCGCTTGCTGAAACAGTCACCTGTCCCTCCTACGTGATGAGGCTCTTGGGTTTGATATTTAGTTAACAAAATTATTATTTTTTTTAAAGGACAATATTGGCCAAGTGAAGTCAGTTGCCTTACAGTCGAGCTGCTTTGTAGGTCTGACTCATCTGTATTTTCCAAAGTTTGTGTTCTCTGGTGTGGTTTTCAGCCACGACGCACAGACTGCAGTGAACCCTGCCAAGTACCCACCACAGCTGCCAGATAGTTTATGTTGTACAGACATATTCTCCATATCCTCACATATCTTGCTGGAGATTATATTGCCATTTAAAAGGATGTGATGCTGAATATGGGTTTCATATCAGGTTGTTTCTGGCTCGGTGCCTCTTTGATGTGTCCTCTTTCAACAACTGAGGTTTCAACAACCTCAAGCCAGGTGGGCTTGTGTTCAGTGCAAAAGCCCTTTTGACAACTGCAGCCTTCAAGCAGCAAGCACAGTGATAACTGTATTTTGATAGTCGGTTGTAGCCTCTTCGCGTGGTGTGATTTGAGGAAAGCAGGTACTCTTCTGAGCTTTGTTGAAGTGGGGTTGTCATGGAAACAGATGGATTTCTTTGTCTCCTGCTCTTTCAGGAGACTAGGGGGGTGTGTTAGAGTGTTCAGGGAAGTGTTTTAACAAATTGTGTTCTGTAGTGTTTCAAAAGCCTTCACTGTTAAGCTCCAGGTGGAGTAGCCATAATACTATATTCACCAAGTCATTTGTAATACACTTTAGGTTGCACTGTCCAAACTGCCACATATTCAATGGAGTCCCTGCCCAGAATTACTTCCAGGTAAGGGACAGTGAGTGCGTGACATAAGCAAACCCAGAAGGCAGCAGATTTGTGCAATGCAGCTGCTGGATCTCAAGGTCACATGGGACTTCTGCAGGAGAGAAGCAGGGAGAAGGAGGTGATGGAGCAGGGCTGGGGCCCTGTGCACAAGGACCGAGTGCTGCTCTGCTCATGGGAGATGGAGAGCAGACCCAGCTTCCCACTGCTTGATTGAAGTTTTGCAAGTTAAAGGAGGAGGGACAGACCAGGGTGTGAGAAGAGAGGTATTGGAAGTGGGAGGATGTGTAGGAACTGAGCTCTGGAGTGAGCAACAGCCCCATCTGTGTTGTGGAGATGGAGAAGGAGGACGTTTCAGAGGCAGGCAGGAAAGACAGTGGAGTCAGATGGGGCAAAGAGAGGTAGCAGCTGCCTCGGAACTCTTCTGGAGGAAGTCAGAAAGAAATGTAAGGAATCAGGTGGCAAGGGTATTTTAATCAGTGAGTCAAGGAGTGGGCAACCTAGGATCGAAAATTTTAGCAGAAAGAATGTGGAGAAAGCTCATGGTAGAAATTTTTAAAGAACCTGCTATGACTTAATGAGCCTGAGTCAAAACCCTGAGATTTATTAATAAAACAGCAAAGAATGAGCCATTAATATGCACCCCTTTGAAACAACTTGGAAAATTACACATTGTTGTAAATAGCTATGGGCAGGCTTTCTGACAGGTTTGATCTCGTGTTGCACAAGGCTTTAGATAGCAGCAAGAGCTGGAATTGCCAAGCAGGTGAGAAACACCCTGCAGAGGCAGGCAGGATTCCAACAGAAGTGGTGTGTGATATCTGTCATGTTCGTACAAGGAAAATCAGCTGTCTGATATGTACTGTCAGCAAAGTGTCACAAACCTGCAGAGCGCACAGGGTGTTTATGTGGGGGGAGATAGGGACGTGTGAAGAAGCCTGAAGATGACTGACTAGTGAGTTATTGCACCACATGCGAGCCACTCAGTTTTTACATCATCTGGCTAAAATTCAAAGCCTGGTTTCAGAGGGCTAATTTATGCCAGCCTGGTTCTCTGGTATCTACCAAAGTAACCAGCTAAATTAGAAGAGAGGCCTGGGACTGGAGTAGCAGGGAAGATAGGTCAAGATGGAGGCACCCAAGCTGGGATCACATTATTCTTCAACCCTCACACTTTCATAAGCACTCACTTGGCTAAATGATGTGCTGTTAATTACAAGGCATTCTGACTGCAGATCACTTGCTAAAATTGTTAAGTGAGCCTTTAGATTTTTCCCATGTGCAACTTGGAGGAGGGAGATAATTCAGGTACAGGTGGTGTTACAACCCTGCTCAGAGATCTTGCAGAGAAGCTCTGCCTTGCATTCATTTCTCCTAATGATAATTCCCTAGAGCCCAGACTTTATATTGCATATTTTCAGAGTCCAGTGGTGCTCAGGGTGTTCAGAACCCCAGTGATGCTCATGGAAGCAGTGCCTTGCCAGGGAACCAGGAGGGGCTACAGAAGGATTTGGTCCTAGGAAGGGAATTTTTTGTTCTGAGTTGATGACCTGTCTTTTGAAATCCTCTTGGGTATCCCAGAAAATAAAAACCAAGGCCTGCGCCTTTGGACATAGCTTCTACAATTTATTTCAACAAGTAAAAAAAATACTTCATGTTGTTGTTTTCACTTGTACCAGTTTAAATCTAAAGTTACTACTCTGGAGTTATCCTGGATTTACACTGATGTAAAAATCAAGAATTTGGTGCTATTAACTTTTCTCACTCTGTATTAATTGAGTTAAACATTCTTCCCTCATACTTTTCCATATGCTTTATCTACACTTAAAGGAAAAAGTTGCACTTCGACAGAAAGAATTTGCCTCCAGAATTTGGTGAGCAGCTCTGAAGAAGGTCCTGCAGATTTTCTTTGGGACTTTGATCAACTACGTTTATATAAAGGAAAAAAAAAAAAAAAAAGAAAGGGCGAGATAAGAAAATGTGTCCTTTCACCCCTGTGCAAGACACGTACACTGGCCTTGGTTGTTCTCTCCAGATGGATGACAGGACACCCTGGGTGAGGACACCCCGGTCACACACTGGAGACGGTGCCCACTCTCAGGGAAAGCAAAGAAGCAATTTCTCTGTGGTAGTGTTTAACAAACAGGACTGAAGAGAAGTCACCAAAGCTCTTATTTTCTGGAAGTTTTACAGGAGCATGATTCAACATAATGGACTATCCCTGCGCAGTTTCTCCGGTTGTATTAATAGAAACAAGTTTTTCATTAGCCTCCAGCCTTTATTCCTGTTGATTCGCTCTATTATTTTTTTTTTTGACCAGACTTACTACATGTTTTATAAGAAAAAAAAAAAAATCCTATGTTCCAGCATACAGAGCTACCCTGACCCTTATCATCTGCTGTCCCTATCCAGTGCCATAAAACATCTGGGAGGGTTATCTGCTCACTCCCTGTCTTAAGTCTGAGCTCAGCTGGAGCCAAAACCCACGTCCTCCTCGGGGCAGCAAGACGCCTTGTCATCGCGTTCATTTTCCCCAAAGTCGTATTTTCTGTGCAGCAGGCCAAAGCAGAGACACACCTATTTCCATTTGTAGGGACTAGAGCCAAAACACTAAACTACTCTGATCTCTTGTGTATGATAGGCTGTATAATTATAGCCAGTTACTCCTGTGTGAAGTCCAATGACTTTGTTTTTGGCTAAAGCATATCTTTTAAACGAGGAGTCAGGCTTGAGCTGAAGACATGAAAATACAGGGAATCCCCTGTGATGGTAATTTGTTCCAGTTGTCATCACCCCCACTGCTTGCATTTTTGTTTTGTTCCAAAGAGGCATCTTCCTACCTCCAACTTGTAGCCAGGGGCTACCTCCTTCTGCCTCTTATCAAAAGTGCCCTTTAGTGACAGTGCTCCATTAAAGCACATTGGGTTTGCAGCTAAGTCTTCTGTCTTTCTTTTTCTTTCATGTTTCCTTCCAAGTAAGAAAAGCATTTGGTTCAATTTAAGCCTCTCACTGTACAATCCAGTCCCCTTGTAAGAGTCGTCATGGGGGAAATGCCTTGTAGCCTCCCCCCTGCAAATGTGAGGAGCTCAATGGTAGCTCCCTCCTGTATGTTCTGCCTTGCAACCAGTGACCCTCATAGTGACCCCCCCAGGAGCTGCTCGTGGTCACTAGCCCTAGGAGACCTTTTGTCTTGACCTTTGTATGTCCAGCCTGGACCTGAACTGCTGAGTTTGCCCAAGGCTGTTCAGATCCCAGGTCCTGTCTCCAGCATGAGAAGGCTGGGCTTTCGGGTTCCCTGTGTCAAGCTGGGTGCCCATCAGTGCTTCAATGCCCATAGACCTGTCCAACTGCCAGCCCATTCAGCAAGTCAGGAAGCTGGATCTACCATTTCTTCCCCAATATCTGCTCTTTGGTAGTGTTCTTGTCATCTCAGTCCTGTTATCCTTTTTGGAGCCACTGCTCTCCAAGCACAGCACACAGGACTTTTTGTTCCCAACATACTCTTAACTACATTGATGTTCACTTTCTGTAAGTGATCCCAGCTTACCCTGTGATTCAGCTTGCTCTCATGTCTGCCCTCTACTCATCATTAACTATGCATTAAGTTTTGTGTTCCTTTGGAAACCTTATGGAGTTTGTGGCCACGGCTGAGAGGCCAAAGAAGGGTCTCCCACAAAGCTGAATGCCATTTTCAGACAGTACTTTATGTGCATATATTTTCAGTCAGTAATATTATGGAGCAGCTAAACAGTTTAGTACCTAATGAAATAACGATTGAAAAATGAAGTGCTCTTTTGTCCTCTGGCTTCTGTCCACGTACAGCAAAATTTTGACCTGAGTTTACTTGTGCACCTTGGCAGAACATGGGGAGGAAATTTCTGTAAGTGCCTTTAACTTTTCTTTAACTAAGCTCTCAACAAAACAAGGAGTGGAAGAGAGAAGAACCTGCATGAAAAATTGGACAAGCCTTACAATTTCTACAGGAGTGTAACGTTTTCGTTGGGCATATCCTCTCCCATCTTTTGATAAAGAGCTTACCAGGACATTTATCAAGCAGTTCACTATTTTAGGGTTGCATTTGAAATTAGCGCAACTGTGCAACGGCAGTTTCTAAAATTGTACAGACATTGACCTTGCCAGTAAAGAATAATATTCCTGTAACAGCATATGAAGGACCGGAATCCATTCATTCACCTTAAAAACATTTTGGAAAGTTTTTGTTTTCGTAGCATTACAGGAAGTTTTATCTAAGCTATTTAAATAGAGTCGTGTATTATTCAAATGATCAAACAGGACACCCCTTTTCTCGTGGATCGTGCCAGAAGTGCAGAACAAAAAGAGCATGCAAAGCAGTGAAAACCATTAGTCACTTCCATGCAAAGGCTACATCTGATGTGGCCAAACCTTTCTTCTTTGCGGAGGCTGCGGTAAGATTCAGTCAAAGGACCAGGAGGTAATGTTTGAAGCTTAGCAAACAAAATACATCTTTCATTAAAAAAGAAGGTTCTGCTCAAACAGAAAGCTCTGCTTTTCATGGCCCTGTTTGTAGTGTATGCCCTGTATGCCTTTAACTATAGTTCATGTTTTTCAGTATTTCCAACTCCGCTTTTCAGGAGTGTATGGTTCGGCCATGGAAAAAATCATCCTGGGCTGAAATTTGGCATACAAGGAACAAGCCAATAAATAAACCTTCTAAGTCAAATAAAACTGCTAAGAAACAGACATTTTTACTCTTAATAGATGAAAAACATTTTTCAGCCTATTATTTATAAGCTTAGAGCAGTACCTGTGGACTCTGAATGCACAAGGGAGAGTTATTTTGAAGTTTTTTGCATTTTGCTTAAATAGGTTACAGTGCTATGCATTAATTTTTTAATCCAGAGTTTCCACTGAGCTGCCACTTTGCCTGCTTCACCTGCTCTTCCATTTTGTGCTTTTAGCTCGACGTGGAAGAAAAGACATTTTGCAGCTCCCTGGCTGAGTGATACACCCATGTCAGTATAAATTGCACGTAAGACCGTGGAAGGCAGCGATGTTACACTTGTGCCACAAACTCTGATAAGGAACAAGAGTGTTTGGTGAAGTTTGGTGTTGGAAACACTTGACACTTGCATTGAGCAAATAAATTACAGTGTTGCCGCACTTCGGTTGAAAGACTGTGGGTCAAGAGTGTGATGTATTTCTCTGCTGGAGTTCAAAAGAACAGCTGCAGAGTATGGCATAAATAACAGGGCATATTTACTTCCTTGGGAGTGAAAAAGCAAGATGTAGTGACCCTGAAGTTAAGTACTGACCCCAGATTTATTTTTTTTTTGCTTAAAGAACCAATAAATCCCAGTATTTGGTAAAAAATAAGAGTTGAAAAGTGAACGCAAGCCTGACACAAATGTGTGCAATTCTATTAACTTGCTAAATGTTTGCCACCCTTAACAATAAGTATAAAAAGGGACCATTTTCCTCGTATTTTGAGTTCTTTGTCAAAACAGGGAAACCTGGCTATTACAGCCATTATTTGAAAATGTCATTTTTTCAAAATGTTAAAGGTATGATAAAGTTACAAGTCTAGAAGAAAATTGGAAATTAATTAAAAAGTTATACGGAGGATATTTAGGTTGCAGTTTGAAAGTCTTTGGAATTAACTTCTAGAAGAATGATTATTGAAAATAAAATTTAAAACAAATTTACACTTCTTGCTTGTTTGAGTTCACTCAGTTCCCTTCTTATTTCCTGAACTGTAAAATATAAGTAAACATTATTTTTAGTTACCTTGGGATTGCTTTCACTGCAACACAAGCTAAGATTTGTCTTTGGTTTTTATTATTGCATAGGATTGTACCTTTCTCAAAAACTTTTAACAATATATCTACATAGCAACTAGGGAAAGAAAACCACAGATCTCCCTTACAACTTCTCTAAGATAAAGTTTACAAATTCCCACTTGTAGCTATAGATTTGTATTATGCCTTCTGCCTCTCAATTAAAATGTCATTTAGTACGTGGGATTTTCTCTCCATGAAAGCACATAAAGTTGGTTGTGAAAACTTCTAATTCTTTAATTTAGTCTTCTGGATAAGAACGGAAATTCAATTTAAGCCTCTCACTGTAAACCTCAGTGCCCTGACTTGTAGCAATGAGCCTGAAACACCTGGTAAGCCCTGAGTCCTCCATATGCAGATGTGGAATGACAGAAGCCGCTGGCCTCCTGGCAGCTCCCTCCCCTACATGGTACTCTGGAGCTGGAGACCCCAAAACTCCATGGCTCCATTAAAAAATATTTTGAAAATACTTAGTTTTCCATGATTTTGTAAGCTATCAAGAAAAGGATTCATGCAAGGAGTATATGTTGAGGAAGATGATGATGATGATGATGATTATTGCAGATCTTATTAATAATATTATTATTGTACCTGTAGCAACATGTTTAATGCTTTGCTAGGGGCTGGTCTCATAAACTTTCCAAGATATAAAAGGCGACAGTTTGCTACAAGGCATAGGTGCACCGCACATGTTTGGTAAGATAATGCTCGTAATGGATTAGTCAACTTTTGCATTTCCATGATTGCAGCAGAGTTTTCACCTACTGAACACGGTGATTGCACTGAGAGTAGGAAGGCAGTGGGTAGGTGGGATGTAGGCATGTACTATGCTCGTTGTACTTCTGGCTAGTGACTTATCTTGCCTGTGACTCCAGTGCTCTCGCTGCCCTTCTGCATAGATTTTCCTTACTTCTAACAAGCAGATTTAATTCAGCAGTTTTCTTGTTTGTCAAGACAGTGTAAAGTTGCGTATTGCTTTATTAGGAGGGAAAACACAAATTGCATTGATCAACTGAACTTCTGCTTCTGCACAGGAAACTTCTTGTAGTAATTTACAGAATAAAAATTTCCTCTCTAGAATACAGGTGAATATTAAGCAGGGAAAAATCAGAGGTTGTGATGGTATAAGGTGGGGGAAAAAATCCATTTGTCAGAGCTGTTTGCTCCTTATATTGCACAGCCATTGCACATTGGCACAACCATGTGAAAAATGTTCTGACTGCCTGAGGAATTCATTCTAAGTCTGCTTTTTATCCAGGAAATCGGGTGCTAGTGAGGTATGTATGAAGCAGGGCATGGGGAGAGCTCAGGATTTGGAGATACTGCAGGATATAGAGAAGACAGGAGAGGCAGAAAAGTGGCGAACAGAATGAGAAAGCTGAAATGTGGTATCTGTGTTGGGTCACAGTCCTTCCTCTTAGCCTAGAGATCCAGCTTCACAGATGAAAACATCCATTTTGAAAATACAAGATTCAGGAAAAGGAGGCAGAGACTGAGTTGGGTTGGGGGAGGTTGGTTAGGTTGGAGGATGGAAACAGGATTCTGTTATTGTCTCTGCCGTAAAGCTCACAGTTTCTGAGGAAAAAGCTCTACCGTTAGCAAGTGGTTTCGGAAGGGCACTGAGGTGAAAAATAAATCCCAGCCCTGCCAGCCCCTCTCCTTTGGAAGTAATTTAATGCTCTGTCTTGATTTGGCTGAAAGGAGCCATGTTTATGCCTGGACATAATTTGTTTTCTGTAGTTGAACACGTAGTCTCAGGAGATGAGGAATGACTCTAGAGTCAGTGGATTTGTGACCATGAGCTGTGCTCGATGCAGTGTCGGCAGGGATCCGTCCTTCTCTGTTTGGTGTTGGAGTCTCAGCCAGCCAGGCTTGGTATCACATGGAAGAGGCTGGTCAGAAGTGGCAATTTACACTCATAGCCATAATTAAATGAGTAGAGCAGCCTCCCATATCCATACTGTGTTTTCTGCAGTCACTTTCTTCTGTGAGGTCCTACTGCATTCTTCCTCTTCATTTTTGAGCTCCAAATAAGGGCCTGTGTATCTGCTAAGTACCAAGCACAAACAGAAATACCTTCTTTCACATGCACATATTTTAAATTCCAAATAATGTCCTCAATAGACTTTTCAGTTGGAAAGCAAGCAAATTTTATATTAGAATGCTTCTTAATAAAGGCAACAGAAGCCTTACCACTAAATTTGACAGGGGGATCGAGTGCACCATCAGCAAGTTCGCAGATGACACCAAGCTGAGTGGTGCTGTCGACAGGCTGGAGGGACAGGGTGTCATCCAGAGGGACCTGGATAAGCTGGAGATGTGGGCCCAGGTGAACCTCATGAGGTTCAACAAAACTAAGTGCAAGGTCCTGCACCTAGGTCGGAACAACCCTCACTATCAACACAGGCTGGGAGATGAGGTGCTGGAAAGGAGCTCTGTGGAAAAGGCCTTGGGGGTGTTGGTGGATGAGAAGCTGGACATGAGCCAACAGTGTGCGCTTGCAGCCCAGAAGGCCAATCACATCCTGGGCTGCATCAAGAGAAGTGTGGCCAGCAGATCGAAGGAGGGGATTCTGCCCCTCTGCTCTTCTCTGGTGAGACCTCACCTGGAGTACTGCGTCCAGCTCTGGAGCCCTCAGCACAGG
Organism: Actenoides lindsayi; assembly: GCA_025331215.1. Lineage (NCBI taxonomy): Eukaryota > Metazoa > Chordata > Aves > Coraciiformes > Alcedinidae > Actenoides > Actenoides lindsayi. The sequence continues at coordinate 55,256 of WTSP01028136.1, read as the reverse complement.
AAACACATGGATCTGATGGAGCAGGTTCACAGAAGGGCCACAAAGATGCTCAGAGGGCTGGAGCACCTCTGCTACAAGGACAGGCTGAGGGAGCTGGGCTTGTTCAGCCTGGAGAAGAGAAGGCTCCGGGGAGACCTACTAGTGACCTTCCAGTACACGAAGGGAGCTACAGGAAGGCTGGAGAGGGGCTGTTTACAAGGGTCTGGAGTGACAGGATGAGGGGTAAGGGGTTTAAATTAGAGAAGAGTAGATTTAGATTGGATATCAGGAAGAAGTTCTTTACATTGAGGGTGGTGGAACAGTGGAATAGACTCCCCGGGGGGCAGTTGAAGCCCCATCCCTGGAGATAGTCAAGGTGAGGTTGGACAAGGCTCTGAGCAGCCTGGTCTAGTTGAGGGTATCTCTGCTGACTGCAGGGGGCCTGGACTAGATGACCTTTGGAGGTCCCTTCCAGCCCCAGCCATTCTAGGATTCTGCATTTCCATAAATATTATCTTTTATTTATGGTGGGTTTATGTTCCTAGAAACTACTATTTAGTCTTTGTGTCTTTCCTGTAACTCAAAAAGCACTCAGAAGGCAACTCATGGAGACCTCTAGAGACCATGTAATCCAACCTTCTGTCATAAGCAGAGCCAGATTACTTTATCCAGTGTCTAGTCTAAATGGAAATTAACATACTAAGAACTCCAAAGCATCACACTACATTGAGGGATTTTAGCATGTGTGTACACCTGACTAGTGGATGACACCTGCATTCTCAAATGTTTGGTAAAGTGGACTAGAGGTCAGCCTTGACGTGAATGAAAATGTATCCTTACAAATGCATCTTTCATCAAAGTGAATTACACTTAACTGCTTGTGCTCATCTAAAAGAAATCATTTTGGACAATGTTATTTTTGTTTCCAATGCTGCTAACTTTTGAGGAATCATTCCAGAGACTCTGGCAGTATCTGCATTACTAGTAAGACAAAGCAAGACCATTAACAATTTTTCTGGATAAGAGCAAACTGAAGCAAAGTATTTTAGCCAGTGTGGTGCCTGTAAAGCAATATAAGCAAGCAGTCTATAAGTTTAAGTGTCTGGCCTCATATAGCCAAACAAAAGAATAACAAACTGCTTCAAGTTTTTTTTCGAATGCTGTGGTATTTCAGCACTGACATTAAGGTTTCATTTCCTAGTTGTCTCCTATGCTTCGCAACTGAGCCAGTGAATGCTGCTTGAAATTTTCCAGGAACATATTCATGATCAGACATCACTCATCTAAAGGGTCTTCAGTGGTGCTTATCTCAGACACACTGGAAACCAGCACAGCAGATGGACTGGTGCTTACTGGCTTTAGAGACTTCTGAATCAAAAGACCACTCTTTGGAAAAAAAAATATGCAACTTGCGAAGTAAAAGTTTTTCTGACCTAAGCAGCATGAAGTTTCTTCCGCCTTCATTGGTGACTAAGTGACCAGCAATCGAAGAATGAACTGAACTTATTTCATCCCAAACTAACAAGGAAAGTAGTCCTTTCTTCTCCCTGGAAATCACCAAGCCATTTCCACCCTCTCCATCCATCTGGACATGCATACCAAGATCTGCTTTTCTGCTTATTCCAGAGGGCAGCCCTAGCTTTATAAACTGTTCTGCTTCCTCAACTGAAATTTCAATTGGCTTGTCAGCAAAGTAGAAGAATGATTGTCTTGGAAAAAAATGATGATGATCCTGAAAAGCACACAAACCTGTATCAGAAGCTTAATTAATCCCTGAACTACCTCGAAATTCTCCAATTAATTATGCAGTATGTAAACAGAATTGGTAATCACACCAAAGCTGTTTCAATAAAGAAAGTATTAGGAAGCTCCAATGGCAGAGAATTTGCCTAGAAGGCTGCAAGTTGTTCAGAGTACAGCTAGTGCTCTAGACACCAGCACCTCCTGCTTTTGAGGGTAGTACTGGACACCCAGGTACAGCTTCCAAGCTGAACTGAGGCAGAGAAACTTGCCAGGGAAAAGGCTGAAGATGCTTTGCAGACAAATCAATGCCTTCCAAAGACTTTCTGAATATCAAAGAACACTTGCTGTTAAGAACAAGGCTTGCACATGTTGAAGTCTATCAGGATAGGAGTCCTCTGAGCTAGTAAAATGTGTCTATTAAAAGTTATTAACTAGCATGGTCTGAGGTTACATCAACTGCAAAAGGAAAGCCATCAACCTAATCTAGCTTAGTCACACTTCAAAGTCCGAATGAAAAGGAGACATTTACAGCATTCCACCTTCTGACTTAGTTATAATCCTTATCAAAAAAGAAAATTTCTATGTCACAATGAATAAGCTTTTGATATATTTAATGTAGAAAACACACCATCCCATTTCTGAACTGTAGATAGCAAGAAATTCTTCTTATTTAACAGGAATCTCAAAGGCACATCTCTGTCAACAACAGTCACAGAAAAAAATCCCAATTTTAAATATGTAAGTATTGTGCAAACTACTAGAAGAACAGTTAACAAGTATTGGAAAGGACAGGCAAGTAACAGAGAGCCAGAAAGTGTTACAAAGCAGTTGTATTCCACGATTCAAAATTCCAGAGACCCAGAATTCATACAACATATTACCTCTCCACAACTGAGGCAAAAATTCTGGATGCCAACTTGTTTTGTACCAACAGCTGTGTGCCTCAAAACTGGAATATTTTTTTGTGTGTAATTTTGATGGAGTTAAGTTTGAGGGTACCTCTTCAGAAAAGCAGTTGTTAGGAAAACTTGTGGTATGCAAAGGGAAAACAGCCTGGTCTAAATGAAAAACAGGGTGAGAAACACATTGGTGAAGTGCAAAAAGCAAGCACTTGTGTAGTTATTATGAAGAATTTGATCAAGCTGTATCATTCCCTACCTCAATGACGATATTATTAACATTGAAAGTGCTGTCCAGATGACATTTCATTATTCATCCAGAAGTTTTAACATTTCAAGCACTATCTGATTTTTTTCTATTCTGTAATAAGTGGCAGTTACCATCTGCAGACATATAAATCAAACTCACAAGGTGAAAGAATGGTTAATGACCTGAATGATGTGCGAGAGTGACCCTCAGCATGGCTGCAGATGATAAAAACTGGAAGGAGTGGCTGATACATAAGATGGTTGTGCTGCCATAAAGAGAGAGTTTGTCAGGCTGGAGAAATGGGCTGACAGGAACCTCATGAAATTTGAAAAGGAAAACATGAAACTCTGTCCTTGGAAAGGAATAGTCCCACACACTGGTACCCTGGGCACTGACCAGCTGGAAAGCAGCGTGGCATAAAATGACCAGGAATTCCCAGGAGACAAGTTGAACACGAGCTACCAGTGAGCCCTTGAGTCAAGGAAGGCCAGCAGCATCATGGTCTACGTCACAAAGAACATCTCTAGCAGGGCAAGGGAGGTGATGGTTTACCCTCCACTCAGCACTGGTGAGGCCACACAGGAAGTGCTAGGCCTCGGTCTGAGGTCTCAAGTAAGAGAGACCCGTGGACTTATAGAAGTGAGTCCAATGAAAGTCCATGAAGATAAATAAGGGACTGAAACATTTGTCATACAAGGAAATGATGACAGAGCTAGGACTGTATAATCTCAAGATGACAGAGCTCAAGAAGGATCTCATTGATGGGTCTCACTAATGAGAGGGCATAAAGAAGATGAAGCCATACTCTTCTCACTGGTGCCCAGCAAAAGGACAAGAAGCAATGGGCATAAGCTGAAATACCAAAACCACCATTTCCATTTAAGAAAAAAAGTTTTTCCTGGAATAAGTTGCCCAGAGTGGCTGGGGAGTCTCCATCCTTGGAGACACTTAAACCCTGACTGGATAAGGCTTTGAGCAACCTGCTGTATCTGACCCTGCTTTGGGCAGGAGGGCTGGACTAGTCGGCTGACTTCCAGAGGACCCTTCCAACCTCAACTATTCTAATCAGGCAATTCTGCAAAATACTCCAACAATCTCAAAGCAGAAACTGGAGCAAATACATTCTGGGTGATGCTCAAAGTGCGAAGGAAGCGCTGAATCAAATGAAAAAGAGAAGGTCATTAAGCTGAAAATATCCTGGTCCTAGATTCCCAAGAACTGTGATAGGACTGAGAGAAGGAAAACATTCTTAGAATCTGATCAAAACCAGGTTTCAAAGAAACCAGCTTATTATTTGATCATCATAGGGAACCTACAACGCACAACTTGCTTTAAAGCTCATGTGAGGCAGCTGTTTTGACTAACAGCTCTAATAATCAAGATTGAGGGAATACTTTCCTACAGATAGAGGCACTGAGACTAAGAAAACGGAGGACTTTTCTTCCCCTTGTACTATAATGGATACATTAGCTAAAGCACTTCAGGCTAGCTGAGTAACATATGGTTTCCCTGCATGTTCACCTCCCAGTACATTTAAGCACACATTTAATATTTTGGTAAAAATTCTTGTACACATGCCCATAACTAATTTTCTGTTCTCTCTGTTTAAAATGTACTACAGAAAGTTACAAACGTAGTCAGATCTGTTCTAGTAATTCAAAATCAAGACAACCAAACAAGCCTAGACAGGTCAGAACTATTTCTTCAAATTCAAAAACTAGTTTACAGATACACCACCTACATGAAGTTTCTGTTTTAGGAACAGGAAGTTACACAGCCTAGAGACCTGCAAATACCTCACTGGTTAGACACCAGGAGTCTCAAATAGAACTTAAGGAGTCAGATATCTGACACCTTCCTTTCCGCTTACTCCTCCTAGATGTGAGTGTGCTGTAGAAGGGCTCTTCTATTCAGAGATGCACCTGAAACCCTGGACCCTTCCCCGCCCATTCTTCTCCCCACACTTCTGACATGGCAGGTAAGTACTTTTATAATTACATGAAGTTCAGCACATGCTATCTGAAGGTTATCTTCAGAGATTTTTAGACTGACAGCACAGCGCAAATGATCTACACTTTAGCTTTGATCACTTTCTCATGAAAAAGTCACTCCATTTCGTTGGCTCATACCTGATTACTGGTGGCCATTATCAAGGTTCTCGTAGGCGCAGATTGGGGTTTACCACTTGGCATGGGCAATGCAGGTGGTAAACTGGCCATAAGCTGAGTCGGTGCTTGCAGACTGAACTGGTAAACATTAGGAGCTGTGCAAGGTGGTGTATCAGAATCCTTTTGGCAGAGAAAAAGGGGAAAAGAAAAGCAACTTTACCGAAAGCACAGTATATACAGGCTAGGCATGTGAAAATGCACCCACATATCAACTCATGTGAATACTGTAAAATTTAATGGTTTGTTGTTGGGTTTTTTTTCAATGATGAAAAATAAGATACAAGCCAGCACTGTGTTTATTTTACACATCTAGCAAAAGTTTAATTGAACCTGAACCAAGGAGACAATATCAACAGGTCTACGGCAATCCCAGGTCAGCTCCAGTCAGTGCAATCTAAGGCCAAATATCTCTACCAAATTTGAATTAAAAGATGGGAACGAAGGTTGGGAAAAAAACGGAACAAGAACAGCGACACCGCTAGTGATACAAATGTGAGAATTTTAAGTGTCATGATAGAATCAGTCCTCTGTGGACAGTGTTCTGGACTGTGCTCCCTGTAAGACAAAGTGACTCACTGTAATTGTTACAGTCTTCTCCAATTCTACCCAGCAGCAGAAGTAAAGTTAGGGCTCCACCTACCAAGAAACAAGAAGGCAGTCTGCCAGTCAAGACTGTTATATGTGCACCAGTCACCCAGTTTGCTGCTAGTTAACTCTCTTCCCTTCACTTTCCCTTGGAAATCTGAGTGAAGCAAGATGGATGCAGGATTACAGAAAAAGATACTGCAATGGAACTAATATTGCTGATTACTACTCCTCCTCCCTTCCAGCCGGACCAACAGCACGTTCAGATGCATTGTAAGCAGTCATACTGGTGACGTTAGAACACCGTGTGCCTGGAGCAGTTAACAGACAAGCAAGGAGCAAGCACAGATGCAGAGGTTTACAGGAATTACTTAAGTCTGAAAACACCCAACTGACAGCCTCAATTCTTAAATGACCAATTATTTCCTAAGTTGAGGAAGTCAAAAAGCAAGCTACAGCCCGTTGAGATAAATCTGAACACATACCCCAATGGCAACAGTTAAGTAACTTTCCCTACATTTTACTGCTGCTTTTTACCTCACCCTAACTCCAAAAAACTCCAAACTTGAAAATAATGGAAAAACCTATTCTTCATCCCAAACCACCATTGATTTTTCCATTCCCAGTCATCTGTCTCAAAGAGATGGGCCTTGGCCAATTAGTAGTTTAGGAGTTACCACATTAAAGACATTATTGGCTCAGATCATGAAGGATCTTTACTGTTAAAGTCATTACTGAAATATTCTACTGCTCTTTCTCTAAGGATTAATTGCCTGGCAGCAGATTTGTCACTTAACCCAAGTAAACTTTAAACAGACTTCCAGTACTACCTCTTGCCCTCATATGGGACTTGCTTTCCAAACTAGATTCCTTGGTTAGAGAATAGGCTGTCCAGGAAAATATTTTCAAGAACAGGAAAAAAAACCCAACTCATTCTAAAGTTTTTCTTGGGGCAAGGAGAAGGTTTCTTGCGAGTGTGACAGTTGTGAATACTGTGCAGCTGTGGCAATAAACTAACAGAAAGCAAAACTTGCATCCCAGCTAAAATGAATACCTACAGTAAAAACAGTCCTCAATAAAACTGTCAGCTATTAGAACAACCACTCCTTTATTGGCCCATATAAAGTTGTTTCTACTAAAAAATAAATTCTAGAAAGCAAGCTGCTCTCCTACTAGGTCAGCTAGTGGTAGAAGTCACAGTATGCCTTTGTGAAGCAGTTTCAGATACCTGCACCATGAATTCACTAGAGAGAGATCATACTGATCACAAGAATCTGTGCAGAGGCCTAAGTCTTATTTATGAGATCAGATGTTTATCATTTAATAAATATGTTCACAGTGGGCAGCTACAGGCTGTAGCACTGATCGAAAAATTCAGTTCAGTTGTATGCACATGCAAAGTCAACTGCCTAGATGAGATGGCTTTTTTTCCCCTTTGCCCAATCCTACAGTGTTAGCCTTGGGAACAGGGTAAGGTCTCCACAAAGATGAAGCTGGTAACATTCTTATCTACATAGGTGGTAGAGTCAGATACAGGAGCAAGAACTTGGATTTCTAAGCTGAAGTTTCTTTAGAGGCTATTAGTCACGGAATTATCACAAAACTTATAGAAAAAAAAAAGAGGGAAAAATACAGGGTGTGGTCTATTCATGTCTGAAAAGACAACCTTTGAGCATGCTTACAAGTAACCATGAACAGACAGGCAGATTGGAGGGAAAAGGGGGATCTTACTGTCTATCCAAAGCAACACGTTATGTTTTGTGATGCAACAACCTTCTCAAAACTGACCAGTTATCAGTTTTAGTCTCCCCACTCAAAGAATCTCCCCTTTCTCTTCCACTTACATACAGTCAGCCCCCCTAAAGACTCACGTACCTAACCCCAGTGAGATTCTTAAGATTTCCAAGGACTTTTGTGCAACAAAAAGTTAACTCCAGTATGGAAGCAGCAGCAGATAGAATAGAAAAGGGAATCAAACGGCTGAACCGACACTACAAAAAGTTTAGCACAAGGAAGCTCGTGTTGCTGTATCTTGATTTTGTAATAGGTATGTTCTTGTGTCTCAATGTTATTTACTAACACACCTCTCGTAGAAGCAGACTGCATCTCTCTTCTGAGGTGACCCTGGATTGCTAACAGGATTACTGTATGGAGTTGATATGCTGACATCAGCAACAAAATCCTTTTGTGAAGAACATTACCTTTCTTATGCAAACTGAAAGGTTAACCTCAGTGATCAGAAAATCGAGCCTAATGTGAAGAAATTTTTTTCCACAAGCACTGCCTAACACTGAGGGATTAAGTCTTACTTGGTCTTCTGGACAGGATTCCTAAGTGTAAGGTGCAAACTCAAAGCAGTACAGAAGCTCAAAAGACCTACAAGTAAGTAAATGCATACAAGGAACACTCTTGACACGTCAGAGCCATGTCTGGAAGACAAAAGCTCTGATCCTTACTAGGGATAGGGGCTACAGAGGCCACACTGTAAAAAGATGAATTTGAAATAAAGAGGTAATACCCCTCAATTGATTTTAGCAAATAATCTAGGGATGAAACTACAATAACTGCACTAAGAGCTAGGAGAAGTTCCTGACCTCTTTAATACTACTACTATGAATGCCAATTATACCAAGTCCCTCATTCTTCAAGGAAAATATCTTCTAAAGAGATGCCTTTGGAAACAAAGAGAGACTGCCAGATATAGGTTTTTCAGCTGCGAAGTTTCCATTTTAAAACATATTCTTTAAACCAGTTTCAACTTCCTGATTAAGAACTTAGTACCTTGAAGGAGGATTTCTACTATTCATAGCCTTGATTATTGAGGACTCTTTAATTTACCTTAATGTTGCAAAGAAGATAAAGTATGGAAGAGACCTAGAAAAAGTAGTGTTACTAATGAACTCTCATCTAACCGCAAATTTTGCTTGAGAAATGGGATCCCCTAGCCTTCTGTCTAGACAGAAAAAGTGAAACACTGAAGTCATGTAAAAGATGAAGAGCTGCAGCAATCTTACAATCCAAGTTTCTCTGCCTGACATCAGAAGAGAACAAAAAAACCCCTTTACTGTTCTGCAAAATGCATCTCCCATTATAAAATCCCAGGACCCCATCAGCAAGAGACTATTTACTTGTCAGAAGCTCCTTACTAACTAGGTAAGAGTTAATTGCATTAATAACTCAAGGCTTAAAACACAAGGTAAACTGTACTGGTATGTTCATTCAAGAACAGAGTGAAGTTTTCACAAATTTCATGTGCATTCAATTATACCTATAAGATTCCTTTCCATGATTCTAAATGAATGAAAAAGTGGTATCTTCTGTTTGGTTTCATGATGTAGTCAGCAGAGAAGTTTCAGCTGACTGACAAAAATGACTGACCATTTTATAGCTTTCAACTTCCAAGACATTATATTTTAAAAAACCTAGAGTGGCCTAAGAAGATTAATCCACCATCCCAGTCTGTTTAAGTTTTGGTCACAGTAGTAAAATATTCTTACTATCCCAGAAGTCAGTATTCAGAAAATAAAGAACAGAATGCAAGTTTCGTGCTAATGCAATAGATCTGAGTTCTTACACTCTACTCTCCACCTCCCCAAGAACGAAATACAGAGGTCTTGGTAAAAGAGTTCCTATTGTTTCCATTCTCCAAGCTTTCCCCACTAATTCAACCATTTTTTTCCTCCTTTCCACAACATTCAGGAGCTGGAAGCTGTGAGAGAACAATGACCGCTTTAGTAAAAATTGTGTTTGGTCTTTGAAAGCAAAGAACTGAAAATAGTGAGAAAATTGATGTTTATAGTTAAGACTTTATACAGGTTTTTTCATGTGCTTCTCTCCTTTCTTACAATTAAAGTGATTTTAAAGACAACTGCTGCCAGTCTTACACCTTTTACCTCTTTTCCCATTCTGGCCTTCTCCATTCTACCTGCACTAGCATTTCACATTACTATGAGACAACTCAGAGGTGACCCACAGAAGCAGTAATTCCTTTTGCAACAGCTTCACCTTCTGAATCAGCTTATGAGCAAGAACATCTAACTACTGGATTGGCTTTGTAAAACTGTAAAACCACAGTTCTTAGAACAGAAAGCAAATGGAAAACTTCAGGTATTTTCTAGCTTGGGGCCACAAGCAGGAGCAGAACTGCAGTACACGGTCTCGCTTGAATAGCTTTAGTCCCAGTGTACTTAAGTCTGCCTGATAATCAACATGCTGCCAAGGTGATTTTGTGGATTACACCCTGCCCCCAACTCTCCCCTCATTTCTTCCACATCTGGTACCACTTCCCTTTTTGGTAGGTGGAGCCTACACCTTTAACTGTGGTGTAAATAAAGTAGAATTGAAAAGGTCTACTTCTACAGGAGGTCACAGCATAGAGAATCTGCATCAATACAGTTGCACCATTTCTACTTGCCAGCCTATAAATTATACAAAACAGTGTCACAACTGGTTGAATTGTTCTGCTTTTAGGTCAGCTGCATTGCATAAGGAAAATAACTTGCTCATTGTACTCGCAGGTGGGGAAAAGTGAATTAAGAGATACAGGATACACAAGCAAACTGAAAAATATGCACCCTCCAAAAGGCATTATTGTTCTTTTTATGGAAAAAACCTGAAACCTAAACATGTAATCTAATTAGTATCTACCAAGATTAAATACAAGCACAGTACCCCTTTAACCTCATCACATTATATCCCGCCAGGCCTGACTGTGGGCTTATTCTATGATTTATCCAAACTCACTGTATTTCAGATAAATAAAAGGTTCCAGAATTGTGTAATTTCAAATTTCCTTTGTTACCCCTAATAGTTTCATTTAACAGGCTTTCAATTGGCCTGGACTGTTAAGAGTACAATAATGCTTCAAAAGCGAATGTTTATCAAGTTAGGTACTAAACTGCAGGATTCATTATGCAAGCTGAACATACACCATACTAGAATATAAATATGGAAATTTAGGTTTTCTTCCATCCTAAAATGGCTTAGGTACTTCTGATGTTTTTCAGGGGAAGGAATGTTAAGGTATGGCAAGAATACAACTAGCCTTTGGCATCAGAAAGTAGTCTGAGCTTGACTTCTGTAAAACTGTGCTTCTCTCCTTGCTTCGCTGACATCATGGCATTAAAATGTGATTTTACTTGCTGATTTACAGACTCCCTCTGTACCTTTTGCGGTTTAGAGTAACTTGTTAAATAAAATTATTTTATAATTTTCTGTTTGAAATTGTGCCTCCTGCAGCTTTACAGAAGTATCCAAATGGATACAGATGAAAGACTTCTCAAGCAACTGAGACCAAAGAACTGAAGGAAAGCATGCAAGGGTAAAATAGCACATGGCCAAAGATATGGGTTTCTTTAGAAACAAACCCAAACGGGGAACTATATGGTGAAGGAGGAAAATAGGCAAAAGCAGCACTGGAAAAATTTGTTCTACTCTGGTTCACAGAAACTGTCAGTAATCTGCACAGCAAGAACAGGAGAAAAGGGTAGAGTTTTAAAGGATCTGGGCGTAAACTCTTAAATGCCCCAAATGATATGTCAACCAAATGCTCTTCCCTGGTAACGTCAGGTTGCCTGTCTGCACACTCCAGGTTGCCCACTGCTTTATTTGGATACAAGCTAGCTGCAAGTGAGCACTTAGAGGTCTTCCTCTTAGAGTACTTGCCTCTATTTGTTCAGGAAGACAGAGTAAGATAGAATCTGCATTCTTCTACAAAAAGATGATCAACTATCCATACACATATCTAAATTATTACTTTGGTTACAACGTGAGATTATCAGGCATGTAGAGAGAATGAAGGGAGAAAATCTGTGCAGCACTTTCTCTCAGACTGAGAATTTTGTTAGGCCAACCCCTTCTACACCCCCTACCCCCCCCAACTTCAACTGGAACTCTACAAATTCATCAGAGTCATTAAGACACAGTTAACAAGGCTACAAGAAGAGCTGTTACAGTAACCATTCTGAAGTCTATCCCTCTGCTGCAGATAAGCACACGTCTTGCACCTGCAAATGTAATTGCTTTTGAAAAAGCAATGTTTATGAGGACAAAGGATGTCACATGCTCTATCTGTGAATAGGGAAATGCAACAGCTCCTGCTAATAAGCTGAAATTCACAGTCTTTGACTCATAGGAAGGAAGCAGAGATGGTGATAACTTCATTAAGCACTTTGAGATCAAGGACTAAGCCACAGCTGCTGCAGAGCAAGCAGCAGTTCCACAGTCAGTGTGGACCTTGTACGCATTCAGCAGAACGACAGGAATGATGAGCATTGGTCTCATCCCTCAGACGACTCTCACAGTGTAAGCATCCAGTCAAAGTATTGAACACGCAGTATTTGAAGACAGCAGAAATACCCATTCCACAAAGCACTTCAGGTGCTGCTCGGCATATCCCTCGGCTGATGGGAGCAGAACAGCGGGCAAATCCAACACTGACATGCTGACCAAAGGTGACCATAATGCCTGAACAGCAACAGCTACAGCTTCAAGTTCAACAACAGTCTGAAAGAATATGCTGCAAATGCCAAAAAGTTAAACAGAAGCAGTGATTGTGATCTTCCCCCAAACTGGACTGGTACCTTGATTCACTGAAACTTCAACTACCTTGACATGAGCGCATGGTCTTGAGAACTCTTTGCAAAATAATTTTGATGTAGGAGCCCGAAGAACATTATCACCAGAAACACTGAGGTAAAGTGTATGAAATTTCTTAGATCCAAGCTTCTGACAGGCAAACTTTGAGATTCTGTGCTGAACTGAACATGAGGTTATCTAATCATCAGGTACCAGAAAAGAGCTTTAAAATTTTCCTGTGAGCCGTTACATCTGTTACTGATATGCAGGGATCAGTGTCACATGAAATGCTATGCTTTATTTGGCATAACATCAGCAAAACTGCAGAGCATACTTGGAACAAGGAATTATACAAGACTAATATAAGACTGCAAAAACATACCCAGGATTATTTTTCACTTGGCAGACACTGTTGATCAGACAGCAGATATTCTTCAACACTACTCTAGGACTTCCTGAGCTAATAAAAAGCAGCTTTCCACAATGCTTAAGAAACAAGAAATCCAGGTCAGAAGTTAGAGGGCATTTCCAAAAAAGTACCCAGGACACAGACACACACACACAAAAAAAAAAAAAAAAATTAAAAAAGGCATTTTCAAGAGAAATTTGGTCACTGCTTAGGTTCTCAGATTGATATCTGCAACAAGTCAGAACCAGTAGAGAGCTGGGGGCAAACATAGTTTAACTCATCTGGTTTCAAATTCTCATACCAATCACTTAACTCAGTTGAAGGTTAAAGTGAGATTTAACACCAGAGGCTTTTCTATTCTGGAACAGTCTGACTCTTGCTCCCATAGAGTAAAATCTCACACACGCTGCACTGTCCTTGATAGTAAAGATATTTATAAAGCATCTTCCATTATTCACTTTAGTATTTGCTGGATCATGTGTGAATGTGTAATATTTTGCAACTTACCTGTTTGTATAAGTGAAGAACATATACTGCCTTTTTGTCAGGGCAGAACACACTACACAAGAGAATACTTCCCTGAGAAAAGACTTAGTACTTTGATCACTTTGATAAGTAACAGATTCCAGAAAGATGTATGTGCAGTTGAATACATTCTGATGATCAGATGCCTTGTATCCATAGGCTTATTTCCATGTGTTCCTCAGTTTGCTCCTGATCAGTAATATTTATATTCTTCACAGAGCTGAGCTATCAAGGCAGGAACTTCAGTACTCCGTATTTTGCAAGGAACTACTTTAGCAGCGCCAGTGAGAGAGTCAGAGCGCTGCACTGACGTGTACAGTAAGACAACCCATAATCTGAACAGCGCTCTCACAAACAGTAAGAGTGATACCAGAAGACAGATTACTCTTCCACACAGTCTTTGATCTGAAACATACTGGTCCTTACGAAAGCTTTCTTTTGTGATGAAGATTCCACAGTTTGCTAGGACACTTAGGAAAGACAGCACCACTAGAATCTCACCAGGCAGACTGTGCTAGCAAAAGGCATGTTGTAAAGAGCTTCACTGCCTTAACAAGTCTGTTAAGTGATACTTCTTGAACAACTATGATGTAGTCTCATTAGATCCGCTTCTTAGTGTTGGGCTGCGCAGACAGCGGCCCAGAAGTGTGCTCTCCTGCAAGCTAGTCCTGGACGTGCAGAACTGAAACTAGCATCCTCCTGAATCTGAGGTGGCATACTGAGGAAAAGCATATGCATCTAAAATACATGAGGAAAGAGAAGTCTGTCCGTGAAGGTGGCAGTTCTCTCGTTCCTCACTGGTACACAAGTTCTCATCTTCAAAAGGTTACCAGCAGTATGGTCCCTGAAGAAAGAGGAGCAGTAGCTGGAATGGAAAGAGCTCAGGGTAGGAACTTTACGCCCTTATATCCCTACACTTCCATTTTTCCGAGTATGTACGAAAGTTGGGACGCTGACTTCTCAATGCTAGCTCTGGTTTATGCCAATCTGGTCTCCACAAAAACCTGCTCCTTTTTATTGTCCTGTTCTTACATATGTTCTCCTGCTACTGGAGCACATCTGTAACCATTGCTATCTCTGAAGTGCCCAAGACACCACGAGCCTTTGTCTATTCAGGTGCTGAACCATATCTACAGAATGTTACAGCAAATTTGCAGTGCTGCTAGAACATCAAAGAAGCCCATCTTTAATAAAACCATACGGCACGCTGCGTTATAACCTGCTACACTAACTAGTTACAACCAGTTATTTAACGATAGGCTTTAATAAAAGTCCTAGGATCCCTACGGGCAATACTGCACTGCTTTGATAATGCTTGCATACTTAATATGTACCGCCAATATTGCACCCAGGACACGTCACTGAATGCAAGCTCTCCAGACCTAGGGCCAGTGTAGGCTGATGTGATGACTTCAGAGTATAGCTGCCCCTGTGCTGGAGTGGATGGCAGGAATACTTGAACTTCAGTAGAAACACCAGGTCAGAGAGCTGTACGGGACCAAGTCACACACTGCCAAGCCTATTTCCTCTTCCTCAACATACCTGACTTCTATTATATTGGTAGACAGATCTCAGCAAGGTCAAGGTGCACCTGACCACTATTACCAGTGACACTTTTGCAATAAATTGAAAAGCAAATACACTATCAAGTCCTTCTAATTTGACAACCAGGATCTTGTAGTTGGTATATAGCTGTTCTGCAGTCATGTAAAATACACGTCCAGAAACAGTGCCTTGAAGCAGAACTTGGGCTCAAACTTAACAGTGACATCATAAGGATTTTGCTATAAAAATAAAACCTTAATTATTGTGAAGAGATCAGCAAAATGTCAATCTAGGATCTCCTTGTCTCCTGCATTTTCTTTATAAAATTGCTTTCAGCCTTCAGTATCATAAGTTTAGAAGATTTAAATGAATACAGAATCATTCCTGAGGAACAATCCTTCCATAAGATCAGAGCTAACCACTGCATGTAGCTCTACAGTGATAAGATGCACCATATTCCCTTGCTCTGAAGCTGGTATCAAAGTCCACTGCATCATACGCATCTGCAGAACACCAGGAGTTTTGGCACAAATACCAGTTTGTCACACATGCTAGATGTTCATTTGCTGGAACCAGGACACAGTGTTATGCCAAACCATGGCACAGATAGCCTCTGACTGAACCAGGGCTGCTCAACCAGGACTTGCTCATCCTCACATATCCAACTGTGAGCAGGACGAACTTACTCGTTATTTGTCAGGAACCTGCCATTCCATTCCAAATTAAGAAAACACATGCTGGCAGTCTGCTAAGGGCATAATACCAATGAACAATCAGGGCTTCAGCTGGAGTCTGTCACAAGCAGATGGGCACAAGGCTTTCTATTTTGTTAAAAGGTGTAGCACTTTCAGTTACTTTGTGGATGCCCAAAGTGCAGGTCTTTCTTATGAAGATCTTCCTTTTCAGTTTTCATTAATTTCTCTGGCATCAGGCAATGAAGCTTCATCTTGAACCTCAAGCAAAAAGGGACTAAGGGGAGGTCATAATCACTCGCCACACATGAGGTGGGGAGTGCACAATATTAAGCAAATATTTGCATTTTCTCATAAAAATTACATCCAAATCTTTCTCACTGGCATACTCAAATCAGGAGCATGGCTAGTAGTATCACTGGCAAGCATCATGCTGTTCTTTTTCCATTAGCCAGATGGCACAACCAAAGCGTTTAACATTTTTACTGGAGGTGGAGTGAAAAGACAATTCAACACAGAAAATTCAGTAGCATAAAGGAATTACAGAAAGTAACCAGAATATATAAAGAAGGTGCTTGTCCCTCAGAAATTAATTATTTTTTTTAATTGAATACAATTCCCAACTTTTAATTCCATATTTGACTAGGTTTTGAAAGCAGTCAAGTACTGGGACTTCTCTTGGCATCATCCAGTTATTCATTATTCCAGTTAGTTGGATACTACATCTTGAGCTAGTCACTACCTCTACCTAGCACAGGATGCTTCAGCAGATTTCTAGTGAACACCTCGTGCCATGCGATGCAGCTTTGTGCTTTATAATCTGCGCTGCCCAATTCCATGTTGATTTATACTCAATACCAAAACAAAAACACCTTAAAGAATCGTAATAGTCTGGGAACGTACCTAAAGAGACTACAGCCTCATCTTCCAGGAAGTTACAATATAGCCCAGCAATGACTTTCAAGTTGCACCTTCAAACAAGGAAGTTGACAGCAAGACTTCACATGAGGACCCCATTACCATCAAAACATGAACTGACTCCTTGGCTGAACACGGTAAGGACTATTATTCACCTTCACAGCATGATGTGATGTTCACCTTCAGCTTGGGGTATGAGTAAAGAGGACCAGAATTTGACAGTGGGAGATATTGCTCAATGGAAAGATATGAAAATATATTTCTACTTAATCAACGACTGTTAACTTGTGTTTTCATATTTTATTACGTCTAACTACTACAACAAAGAATACCAAAGATTTAGGATGGAATTAAGACCTGTTTAATGGAAAAATACTTGATTTAATAATTTTTCTGAGCAGGGGAAGCTATTATTGCTGTAGCAGCTTAGAGATAGTATCACATTAACTGCTGTTGTATCAGTTGAGGCTTTGACCAGTGTGATTAACTCTGCTACTTACTAGTTTAACCCATTAAAAGAAAAAGCTTACAATGTCACTGCCGGAGAGTGATGAGACAGAAGAGGCAGATGAGCCAGAGGATAACTGCTGTGTAGTAGCCAGTGACAAAGCCAAGCGTTGGTTGTAAGATGGTTCAGAGTCTCTGTTCTGCTGCTGTTCTCCACTGCACGGAGCTATCTGGTCTCTCATTTTCAACCTATTATCTGTTAACAGAAAACAATCATCATTTAAGAGCAAAGAATACAAACACATGGGCCGTGAAGTAGAAGAAGAGTTGCAATTTAACAAGCTAATTTAAAAACAGGCACAAATAAAACTAGTCTTGGGTTAGAAAGATTCCTTTTGTTTTTTTCCTGGATATCTGAAAGTGGTTAATTTCAAGTCACAGGTATTTTGAATTACATCAAATTAAAAATAAATAAATATCATTTCAAAGATTCCTGCTATACCTACCAAGTTCAGGTGATATATTAATTTTGCTCCCCCACTTCTTTTTAATCCAGGCCCTGTAGTCAATCACTTCTTGGGTCACTTTGATGATTCTCCCTAATGTGCTAAAAAAATTTTTCAATTAAGTATTAAACAAAGGCTGTTGGTTACATATTTGCAGGCATTTCAACAAGCAGTGAAATTATGCTAAAAGTCAGTTTAAGATATCCCTAATCAAAGAATCCTTTTGCACTTTTATTTCCTTAATGCACCACCTAATCCACTGAAACATCACAAATTTTCAATCAGCATATTCCTTATCTTCTACCATAGCAGCGTGCAGGCACTGACACACAAGACTTTTACTCTGTTTCTAAATGGAGTGCATCTGAATTATCAAGAATGTACATACAGGTACCAGTGTACTATATAAAAGCAATTTACAGGTTCTTGCATTCCTCCATATAGAAAATATTTTTTCCCCACAAAATTTGGATTACAACAGTTATGGGATGCACTGAAGATATTGATATCCCAGCCCTCCAGCTGACCTTCACGCTGAAGACAGAGACTTTCACTAGTCCTTGCTTACAGATTTACAAGACAGCTTAAAAGGTAGAAGATCCCCACAGTTATAAAGGAAGTACCATGGATCGTGAGGTAGTGGAAATAAGAAACAGACTGGCTCCAAACCCAGTTAGAATTTCAGAAAATTTGTTAGCAGCGAGTGTTTCAGAGAAAGAGCCTCCCTGGTCCTGCTGAACAGTGACCAGTCCTCAGCAAGTACAAAGTAATAGTTTTTCAATGTACTTTCCCAATATGCAGCTATTTCAATTGTACTTCTTGAGCAGAAGTTGCGTCCTTGTTTGAGAACTAAAGTTTCAAGGTTTCTTTCACCAGGGACTAGAGGCCAGAATGCTAACAAACTCCATGCTCAAGATAAATGAAGAACTGACTAATGTACAGAAAAGGGGCTGTGACAAGTTACCATTGTGGAGAAGGCAATGCTATTCTAGCTTTGAAAACCTTCAATGGTTACAATAAAGTTTATTTTGTATTTCACATCATGAAGGTCCACTGTACCTGTACTGGAATTTCATTTTGGTTTAGGTGTATAATGTGAAGGGAGGATACACATGGCCTACAAGTATTCAGACCATCTTTATTAGGACATTTCATAGTAACACTTCCAAAAGGAGCATCTCCTACTGGCATAGGGATTACTATCTCATGCAAGACCAAATGCCACATGTTCCATATTTAGTCTTCCAACTTTAAAGACACGTTATTGTGTTATTACTGAAACAGGCAGTCCAGCATTAAGCAAACACTGTACCAAGTAACGGCATCTAAGTTAAAAGTCCACTAGCTGCAGAAGGGCCTCATGGACTGAATGAATGTCATCCACCATTCTATCTATGTAACGTAGATAAAACGAGGTTGGAAAATAAAATCTTGGATTTTACATACAGAATTAAAGGCAGATTGTCACCCCTCCATAACTAAAGATCGGGGTTAGAATAGGAAATTCTTTGGAAACCAAAGTTCAACAGCTAAGTAGAGCACATTAAGAAAGAAACAAATGAAAGAGGGGACAGTACGTTGCCAATGCACACACCCATGACGGAACAGCATTTTAAACAGTGCAGTTCCGCTTTCTCAGTCTCAAACAGGCAGTTAAGCCAGAGGGGACAGAATGAAGGCAGGGATGAGCAGTACTGCAGAGAATCAGCTGTGGCCCTGGAGCTGCAGTTCCCAAGACAGCAATGCCAGCATGGGACTCACACACAGGCTGCATCTCTTCAGCACTGGGACAGAAGAAAAGCTTGCAGCTTAAAGGCTTCATCTGAGAATGCCTTCAGAAAGATTTGAGCTTTTACTCCAGGACAAGCTATAAATCTTACAACTACTACCAACTGTGGTCTTAGAACCAGAAAATGAACATGGACTGCATGACACGAGCTCTTATGGAGAAAGAGCTGGTCAAGTCTGTAGCTTCTTGGAAGCTACTTTCCCAGAAGCAAATCAACAGTCATGCCTTCACAGACCAGAAGGAAAAAGAATGATATAGGATGATATTTTTATCAGCGTGGGTGACTGATACACAAAAAATGCCTGCTATCAAACACATGTAAAGGGTGACACTACAGCTACACCAACAGTTACAGCAGAGTCGCGTATACAGAACCTGGGAATCTCTTCTCTCACCAGATCCTTTCACAGAGGATACAGATCAAAGGCCCAAACTCCCCTTTTTGGTCGAAAGGTAGAAAAAAAAGAAATTCACTTAGTTATCAGGTCAGGAATTCAAAGGCAGATCCATGCTACATTACTCCTACACCATAATTAAAAGCGTTCATTACAAAGTATCAGAAACTGAAAGCTGCTTAAGACTATACTGCCATATACTTAACACAGCAAAGAAAGAGGAAGCAAGTGTGATCAAACCAAGTATTGCTCTCTAAGAACACCGTATGTATGGGACTCAAGCACATCCATGGGGTCAGAGAACCATTTTTAAAAGGAAATACTTTTAAAAAGAAACATTTTTTAAAATTGTGCTTGTATCTCTTCTCAACATGGAAAAAGCTTAAGAAAAACAACGACGAAAAAAATCTATTGACCTGCCACCTCTTCAGCATGAGGAAATTTCACTTTTGGTTTTCTTTCTTTGGCTGAGGCCAGAATTTCTACAGATATGAGGTACTCCCATAATTCCTCAAAGATGCTTCTTTGAAAGATGTGGAAAAAACACAGTTAACTGATTAATAAAATTAGACCGCTCTCCTATGAAAGATGACCCTTCAAGGTTTTTCTCTTATCATATAACAAACTCAGGAATAAGCTATTTACATACCTAGCTTGTTTTATAACAAGACTTTAGAATCTTCTCTTTCTACACGCTGCAAGCCCTCAGTTCACAGGGATGCTTTCTAGCTGTTGTTACAGCACAGCTACATAAGTCTTAAGATAACTCTTAAAAGTCTCAGACTGCTGACATAAGATTCAGTAAAATCAAATATCTAAAGCTCCACCTAAGCTCCACAAGAACGAGTGAGTACTAGAGCAAGAAACAACATCAAGTCTGTGAAAGAACAGTCAAAATAACTGTTCAGTAGGCCTTAACTGAACTTTTGAAGTGTCCCCCTGGTATTAAAAGGGCAATATGATCTAAAAGTAGACTAAGGAGCACCTCAGAAGGATCTGCTTGCGCATGAGGATAAAAAAACAATAAAAACCTAAAATCTTTACCTAGACAAATACTCTGTGTAGGAAAAGCTGATCTTGCTGATATCTCTTAAGAGACAGCACACATTCAAGTGACAGACACCCACCACTCAAGACGAGAAGCAGAAGAAGGACCATTTCAGACAGCACATTTCTGCTTTCTGTGTCGACGGATCTAGCAGGCAAATTCAACATTCCCTTTGACAGGTCCCAGAACTCCTAGGACTATATTGGGCCAGCCACACACAACCCAGACCTAACATACAGACCTGTCAGCAGTTAGATCAGTTGAACTGTACACTAGGAAAAGACCAAGGAGCGTTCAAGCACAGAGATGGAAAGATCACTTCATATATGGCCCAGGCTGTTGCTGTTTTGAAGATGATCACCTGTAAATGAGAACTCCACACATGCAGCAGAAACCCCTGCCAAGGCTTCCTCAAACTCTGAATTCTGTCCTGTTGGCATGACAGTCCCTTTCACTCATCCATCTGCACCACATGCCTGGCACCATAAGGAGGAACCTGTTACCGATCTGCAACTCTAGGAACTGAAGAAAGGCTTCCCAAGTCTTAGTTATAACTGGAAGGGCACATCACAGCAGGACCAGTCTTCCATTCCTCATCTCATATGACCTCAGCTGGCTTGCAAATGTGGCTACAATGCTGTTTAGAGATACAGTCTGAGCATACATTCATACCTGAAACCATGCAACAGGTCAACATGTAAGCCAACATCCTGACCTACACATATACATATTAACCTAAAGTTGCATTTTTGTCACATCCAGAACAGCATAACTTATGGCAAATGGTAAAACACCACTCCATCTTCCTCCAAACACGAACTCTGCTGCTTCTCTTGCTTCTGATCTGCCCATCACGCAGCCCCAGGCTAAGTCAACTCCTTGAGATGACAAAAGTGTGGATGCACTTGTTTCCTGTCAGACCAGACAGTTCATATGACTTAATTTCTGGCTGCAGGATTGCTAGATCTGACCCAAGGCAAGAATCGGGAATATACAAACTGAGAAGAAAGAAAAGAGGTAGCAGACATTTAAACTAGACAAAGTATAAAGTGAAACTGCACCTTAATATAGACATCATGGACGGGTAGTAACAGGTACTCCACTATTTCAAAGAACATGAATCAATGAGCATGAGGTTGTTTCCAAACATCTGCTAAGACTTCCTGCAGTTCACCAAGAAACAGAGTATAACTGTGAAAACAGTCACTAACTAGAAGCTTCATATCCAAAGAAGGCCAATGAGGCTGGGGAGAGTCTAGATGAGTCTTATGAGGAGTGGTTGAGGAAGCTGGGGCTGTTCAGCCTGGAGAAAAGGAGGCTCAGGGGAGACCTGAAAGGATGCTGTGGTGATGTGGGGCTCAGACTCTTCTCCCTAGCAACAAGTGATAGGACAAGAGGAAACAGCCTCAAGTTTTGCCAGGGGAGGTTTAGGTTAGGTATTAAGAAAAATTTCTACACCAAAAGGGTTTTCAAGCACTGGAACAGGCTGTCCAAGGAAGTGGTTGTCACCATTCCTGGAGTTGTTTACAAGACATGTAGATGTAGTGCTTCTGGACATCGTTTTGTGGTGACTTCGACAGTGCCACACTAATGGTTGGACTCAGTCTTAAAGATCTTTTCCAATCTAAATGATTCCATTGTTCTATGAAAATATTGCTCCTTACAGACTTCTTTAGTTATCTCAGTTAAGATAACATACGCTTTTCTAGAGACAGGTTATGGTCGAAGACCATACAAAAGCTCTTCAAAGCACATACTGAACTGACCTTTAAGCAGGAGCTATCTTGTCCATAACTATATTTTACATCTACACTCATGTCCCCATGGCCCCAGGTATTAAGAAATCAACTGTGATTTTCAGTAACCTTGGCTGAAGTCACAACACCACACTTGACCTTGCATACAAGTTGTACAGATTCAAAATAGATCAGTCCCATCATTTTCCTACCAGAAAAAAAAAAATCAAACAAGTATCCTTCAAGGATGATGGGAATTGTTTGGTTTAAAAAAAAAATCTACTAAGTCTCCTGAGCCATTCTCAAAGGAGGATGGGTGAAAGGAACTGGGGAAAGTAGATGAGAAAGCCTTAACTTAGACTTGTGCTCCTCTGAGATCAACTGATCCTGAAAAAGAGCAGTAACAATGATCACCCAGAAAGATTTGAAGACTACCAAGATTGCCTTCTACAAAATAGGACTCTACACACCAATTTTTCCCAGAAAGAGCTGATATGAATTCAAACCCAACAGGTAGCTCAAGAATAATCTGTTTCACTTAAGGGAAAACTAGTGCCAGTTATGACAAAACTCGAGTCAGCCTGGGGAATTCAGCCTCCTGCAAGTTCTTACCCTTTCAAATGCCCTTCATTTAGCCTCAGTTGATCCTTCTAGTAGGGTGTCGTATACCTTAGTCACTGCCCTTAGCCCACTGTTTACAGTTTAACCTACCTCCAACAAGCCTAGACAAGAGGAAAAAATTCATCAGGACAAAGGTCTCCTGGATGGCTAAACCTTTAGGTCAGGCCACCAGAAAAGTCTTTCCACAGAGCCTGTATCACTCTGCCAAACAGGTGGAAGAAGGATCTGGAATACACCTGGATTGCTCAAGCACATCAGGTTTAACTGAAAAATGAAACTGAACGTAGACTGCTGTTGAGGTTCTGCAACAAATTTATCAAACAGCTCAGCATCCATCTACAGCTCCTTTGGCATTGCAAAACTGGTGCTGGGGGAACTCCTCGCATACAGGATTTTGTTGAATGCTGTTGCTCTTGTGACACCACTCCCTTTGACAGAATGGCAAGCCACTGACATGACAAGTTCTGAGACTCAGACACCACTGGCACAAAGAGCCCAGAACTAGCAGAAAGACATGTCAGATGTATGATACCTGAACACTTCCTGCTGGGACTTCTCCCCAGGTTTGATGTTATGACAAAGTTCAAACATTTGCCCAAATACAGTAAGAAATGTACGTGTGAAGTGCACATGCTGAGGCTTACATGAAATGCATTTACGAATACACTTTTTGATATCTGTAGGTACCTCCTAAGAGAATGACTATATCCTTTAGAGGACCACAGAAGTTATTGAAGGGCAGGACGCAAGAGACAAGCAAAACATCAGGAGTCCTTAAGTTGTTTTATATTTCATTCAGGAACAAGAATTGCCAGCCTGTACACATTTAACAGATACACCTTTAATCTATCTTAAACCAGCGACCTTAAGCGTCGGTGTGTTACACTGTGTACCACTCTGTATCTCCATCACAGGCTCAACTGCAGACTCAACTTTCATGAATTTCATAACACAGAAAACCTAGAGATTCGTGGGCACTATGAAAACACTGTCAGTTTTAAATCAGAAGTGAAAGACTGCATCCACTTTCTGGTAAACTTACCATAGAAGAACTATTTCACCCTCCAATTACATAACTGCTGGAAGTTAACAGCTTGACTGGAGCTGGGAATTGTACCAAGATGGTTTATGTGACTTGTTACAGTCATTCCTCCCTGAAATGAGCTGGTGAGCTCAAAGTCACTAGGATTCTATGGAAGTCTCAGGGAAGAGATGTCTTCTGATCCAGCCCCAAATTGTACTAAGGGTTAGAATAATGGACTAAGGGTTAGAATAATGGCTGCTTAGTTAGGTCAAACCTTTTAAAACCGCTTAGGAGAACATGTATTAAAGAACTAGGGAAATTTCTAGCCTTGTGGTCTAGTTTTGTATCTAAACAATTTGATCACACACATTTCCTTCTGCCATAGTATAGACATACATCATACCAAATATTAAACCAGTAGACCTTCCTCTGAAAACCTGAAGCAGAATATTTGAGGAAAGACCAATTATCTTCTGGTTCCCTTCCACACCAAGCGAATCTCACATTGGACTCATGCTGGGTTTTGTCATGCTGTCTCCATTTCAATGCTGCACATTGAGGTATTACACTCTCATACCACTGGGCAGTCTGTATTTCTGGGCAGATTTCAATACAGCTGCAGTTAAACAATAAATAACAATATTCCTTGTATTGATTTAGACCCAAACATTCCTAATTGATTACACAGACAAATGGATAGTCAAAAAGTGGACTAATTACCTCTCAGAATCTCTATTTGGATATGATCTTGCAAGTGGTGATACTGCATGGCTAAGAACAATGTAGGCATAATCAAAAACTTGTTTCACTTGCATGGCACCGTAAGAACTTCTGCCAACGTCGTTTCCTGAAATAATGTGACAGTCATCAGATCATCTTTTTTTTAATATCAGTAACCAGAAAATTATTCATACTTAAAGCCCAGAGGCCTTAACAATACAGCTTAACTCTGTTTAAACTGCTTAGCCCATACTACTTGCATCAGGAACAACTAAGTGTGCCTATCTCAGTAAAAGAAGCTAATCTTGGGAATGACACAGTATTATGCATTCAATTTACCACTTTTAAAATACCAATGTACCAGCGCCTGAAAGAAACAGAGAACAGAGAGCAGCTTAAAGCTCTTAGAGCTGTCTTTTAAGAAGGAACCTACCACGCTTAAAGCATCACATCTCACTTACCAGTAGAGTTTCTGCAGCTTAAAATTCCACTTGTGCAACCACATTATCTTCAGAGGGCTGGGTATACTTACATCAACCCCTACTTCTTATCAAAACTACAGATGAATAAACCAGCTCATACAGATTATTTATCTCCACGGGATAAAACAGTTTGTCAAAATCTATCATAGATGATTCCAGAAATTGTACAGTAGCTTTCTGATCAAGTTAGTGGCACTGCTTGACTGCCCCTCTTTAAGCACGAGTGACACCTATAGCAGAACTCTTTCCCAATCCAGCACCATGCGTGAGGAACTGCGTAAGGTAAGAACATGCTAGAGTTTCTGTATCAGTGACAACGTACAAGCACTGGTCTCCCATTTGACAGCTAGAAAGATCTTGCTATTACTAGCAAGAAGAAACATTTGAGTTTTTTTGGTACATATCTATGACTCTCTACATTTGGCACCAGACACCAAAGGTTCACTGTCACCACTCAATGTAAGAAATATAAAGATAACTTCCTTCAAATGGCATGTCTAAAATACAGACTAGATCTTGAGAGGGTAGGAAGCTGCTTACAGTAAAAAGTTCCCTCTTTCAGAATGATGCTTGAGTTGCTGTGAGAACACTGGAAAGGGATGAACCACTGAACATGCTTATTTTAAGCTTGCAAAACCGATCAGTGTCCATGAACAGGTTTTAATGAAAAATCTGCCTTGAAAATTGATAGATAAAGGACAGAATATATACTTTGGAGGACAGAATCCAATGAGCCTGAATTTTACTTTAGAGGAACCCTCGACTTGATGAATTATTTTGTCCAGCAAGCCATTATAGACAAACATGCTGAGTTCCACCATCCAGGGGGTAAAAATACAGCCTTGGCTTTACTACTTGATAACTCATTTTAAGTCCTTCAAAATTCCCCAACCATAATGCCACTTTAACAGAAAAGCATAATCAGTGAAAACAGGCTGGGAACATAAGAGCATTTTGGGAACACAGAATTTCTTCAGTCGTTTATATGGTCAAATAAAAACTATCAAGAAATATTTCCTGTTCAGTAACCAAGTATCTTTTTCTGAAGGCACCACTGCAGTATCCAGCTGCTTCTAGGTTCAAAATTACAGAAGCCTTTCTAAAAGGCATGTTTGCAATTGGACTCTGTCCTGAAGTAGAAGCAGAGACCCATGTGGGCCTCGGATAGCAAATCTAGGAAGAAAGACATTGTAGTTAAGTTCAGAGCTGCACTACAAAGTAGCAGAAGACTTCACAAAGGACTTCGTCCAGAGGCAGCTGAAGAGGCACCAAGGTGGTTCAGTGGTCAAGAAATCAGGACACAAAAATGTTAATTCTACTAGAAAAACAATGATTAATTCAGTATAGGTTTTCCAGGGGTAGGAGACACTGTTGTGTCCTGCAGCAATGACACTTCCACATACTGACGCACTAAACATACACAAGAGAATTAAATTGAGAAGCAATACAGAAATGAAATATATACAAGTGTCTGAACACACAATTGCACCTACCACTAAATTTGAGTCCATCTAGAGTTAGACTCAATCTTAAGAGTCTTTTCCAACCTAAATGAGTCTATAAATTCACGTAACAGGAATTAAGAGTATACATTGGTCCTGGTTTGATTAGGGTTAATTATTACAGGGAGCTGCTGGGCCAAGCAGTTGGGAGGGGCCACAGGAGGAATAAACAACTGAACCAGCATATTCCATACCATACTGTCCTGCCCCTTATCTAAGGGGAGCACTGGCCTGGGATGGGGGCTTCATTGGGCAGCTTCAGTACACCCAGGGCAGGGAACGTTGGCATCTTGGGTACGGGTAAAGCCTTCCCATCTTCTGTTACTTGCTTTGTGTCTCATTTCATTAGTACTATCATTTTTACTACTATTTTCTTCTCTCTTTGTGTTGTTTTATTAAACTGTCCTTATCTCAACCCCCAGGCTAAACCATTATAGCATTAAAACAAACTGCATTATTTTAGTCTAATCTGCTGCTAAGGCAGCTACATTTGACATGCATTCTGTATAAAGCTACACCAGAATGAAGATTTTGATGCTGCAAACCCGGGTAGTCCTTTTGTCAGTTGTTGCCACCTCCACTGTTATGCCAGCAAAAGAAATAGTAAAAATTCTCTAATCCACTTATGGCAAACTCAGGCAGTTTAGTTTAAACCACCAACAAAGTTGTGTATGAATCTTGACTGAAGTAGATTAGAGAACAGAAGCAGGATAGTTCATGCCATAGCATGTCTAGGTTCCTGGACTGCCTCATTCTGCACCTGTAATTACTTCATAAAAATGTCAGAATAAATATGTTTTATTCAATTAAAGTCTGCAGGGCTTCTGTTTGCACTTCAGCTGAAAAGGAGGTAGGGAAGTCAGAGCTACTACGTGAGCTAGTGTGAACTGTACCAGTCACATCTGTATAGAAGTGGCCCTACCCAATCCAGAAAGCAACCTATTAAAGATGACAGATCACATATTTGCATTTGCTGTCTTGAACAGACTTTCTTCTGAAATCATTCTCATTAGCAGATCACATCTTACATACCTGAGCATCCTTCTTTTGTCATAACCTACAGACTGATCAGTTAAAGCACATAATCCAAATGCTCTCTCTCTAAAAAAAAAAAGATCATACAGACTTCCACCCTCAGATGTACATTAGGAGATTACAATGGTTTGTGATTTCATGGATAATTCAATCCTCACTCTTTCTTACAAAGTCTCCATCCCTAAAGGAGCATCTCTAAGATTTCCATCACTCACTATCAGCATTACCACTCCCATGACCTTCCAGTACCTGAAGCAGTTTTAAGAACGTGGCCTGGAAAGGTAAAGGCAAGGCCACAAGCTGGGACTGAAGCACATCCATTTATGTTAAGCTGTTAGGTACATTAATCTATTAGGTACATTTTTGCAACATTCAGAATTGAAGGGGTTCTTTCAGATGCTAACTTCAATGTATTTGTATATTTTTGTAAATGCATGTATTTTACATACACACATATATATTTGCAGGTTCTAATGACAAATAGCAAATACTGAAAAACTGCAGCAAGTAACTTTGGGGATTATCTGTTCTAGCCTTAGTAGCTGCCCATAATTGTTGCCAGTCTCAAATCTAATTACTTCCCGTATTTGTGACCTACCAAGATGCAGAAGCAAGTAATATGAAGCACAATTAGTCCTGCAAGTTTGTCTCTTTTTAAAGAAAACTCATTGATTTTAAGACTACAAAGTTTTGTTAGTGCCCATAGCAATTCAGAGTCTCATGAAGGGAGCAGTGCAGGTGGTACTCCAGGTCTTAAACTGCAATTTAGCTACTCTTGCCACAGCCCATCTGAACCCAGATCAAAATTCTGAATATCAGAAATGACTGAAGGACCTTGATGATCTCCTGATTCACAAAGGCCTAGATAATAAGCTTCCCGAACAATCTGCTGAATAAATGCCAAGTTTGTTTTACAAACACGGGTTAAAGACGTCTCACCTGCAATCAGTCTTGTCCTCCAACACAGGATACTGCTAGACCAACTCCACACAAACCTCTGCTAGCATATCACCACCTACCCTGCTCCAGCATGCTCCTGCAAATAGACTGCCTTCTGAGTGACCAGCTTCGCATTTCTCCTGAACTGATGCTGTCACTTTTTACACATCAAAGAAACTACTGCTTTGAGAAACTGAAATAGTGACAGCTACGAGATGTTTATAGAAACTCCCTTCTTTGGGTGATGCTAAGGGAAAGATTTCTCTCCTTACTCTGTTCTAGGACACTAACTCAAGATGAAGAATTTTAGGCAATGCATGAAAATCAAATATAAACTATCGCTTCAAAATGCACGGGCTAGATTAGTCTGACATTTCAAATGCAGATTTCAACACACTTTCCACTGCCAAGTGTGGACTCCTGGCATCTTTGTGGAATCTTGGTTCTCAAATCACAGAAATTGTATTCCTCTAGCACCCAGTAATCAGTCTTTGAGAATTTCAGAGGAAACTCTACAGCACCCAGGAGAAACTGAGCAAAACCCATCACGACCAAAACAGCAACACGACAGGCTGATGCCTGTTCCTTCCAAATTTAGGAACTAGCAGAAGGTACTGAGCAGGCAGAACTGGAGTTACATATCCATCTGATGACATCTATCTATTAGCCAGATATCACCATCTCACACTGAAGAAAAAGCAGTTCCTCCAACTTAAAAGAACTAATCCCACTGAACTTAATCCTGTCCCCTACAAGACTGTCTAAAGCCATTCTTATGAGTTACACCTTTTAGCATCCTATTGCTGAACTAGTGCATGCACTCACGGGAGGGACTTTCATACCACTTGGGAGAATCTTCAGAAACAGAAAAACGTTTTTTCATCCTTGTATTTTTTGTTTGATTTCTGGATTAAGAAATCATCTTCCAAGGCTTAACCAGAACTTCAGAGAAAGCTGTTATCAGGCTAAAAAAGGATCACAAAAAAAGATTAAGAACTTGTGCATACAATGCAAAAGCAGGTTTGAAGGAAAAGAAACCCCTGCAATAGCTTATGCTAACTTAAGTGGAGAAACATCTACATCCACTCTTCACCAAAATTCTTGTTCCCATCTCCTCCACAGTACCGGCACCAGCCCCTCATGGAGGTAGACACCAAGTGGATCTGACCACAATCTAATGAAGCAGAGATGGTGATTTGGCAGCTGGGCAGGAATCCGAACACTTGGAAAAGTTTTGTGTACCAGGACACAAGCAGTAACAGAATTAAACTAAGTAACAGTATTCTAGACATGATGTAATCCTGGTTGGAAGAGACCTTCAAGATCATCAAGTCCAAACACTAGCCCAGCACTGCCTGGTCACCACTAAACTATGTTCCTAAATACACTGTAAAGGTACTGTAGGAATATGTGATTAAGTCTAAATCTAAGGAGGCTGTATTTGTGAGATCCAACTCCAAGAGCCATCCTATATCTTCTGTATCATTTTCTTCCTAGTTCCACAAGGCAAGTTCTTGAAGCTCTGTGGTAGATGCCAAAAAACATCCCTATGGGACACAGTCATCAGATACCTTCAAGTTACTGTCATCTTTCACTTCTCTTTCCAGAACACTTCCTCTCCTATAAGAATTACATTATCTCAGCCCATATAACCTCACCTAAAATTTAACTCTTAGCAATTCCTTGATAGCAAAGTACTACATATCTTTCTTCTAAACTGCAGTTCTTTGCTTCTGCAAGATTTATGGTAGGAGAACAGTTCAGAGCCCCTAGTAGACTTGCTCACACCCCCCTCCCCCCTTCTCTTCTTTAGGCATATAGTTTAGCAGTGACCTGGCAGTGTTGAGTCAACAATTAGACTTGATGATCTTAAAGGTCTCTTCCAACTGGAACGATTCTGTGAAGAGTCAAAGAGAACAAGAAATTCCAAAGCACTACTAGCAGTGACTAAAATCTTGTGCAGCATACATAATTTATTCTCTTTCAGTCCTTAGAAAATAGGAAAGAACAGAACTGGAGGACAGTAAGGGGTTTTGATGCTGAAGAAGCATGGCTCATTCTGCTACTCAAATGGGTCTTGAGGCAAGTACACAGCTACTGAAGGAAACCTCAATAATGCAATGGAAGTTCTTCAAAAATCACACTTATGCCTGGCAAAGTGCAAGAGTCACAAAGGACATAAACTCAGAGCTACAAACATCTCAGATGTGGTTAGACAGATGAATACCTTAGCTTGCAATCTGTTCTAGAGAACTATCAACATTCAGCATATTGAACATTTAGAAAGGTGCCAGACTTCAGCTCCTGATCCATGGTATTTGCTTTAGAAGTGCTGTACATAAGCAGTCTACCCACAAGACATGACAGTACGAAGCTTGAGTGCCAATTACATTCTAGAAATACTAATGCTGAAGTCCAAATTAACTGAAAATTCACTTTGTAAAAAGCTGCTTTAGAATTTCAGCTACTTGTGACAACCTAAATAAAATCCAAACTGAATACTATAAAGCTGGAAAATTTTTTCAGGAGCTCAGACAAAATTAATCTCCATTACTCTGAAGGTTACTGAATCAAAACTAAACCTTAAAGAAAAAAAGATAGTTTAAATTAGTTACTTTCAAAAGTACATGCACCTATAACTAGCATTCTCTAAAGGTCCCTGTGCAGCACAGAAGGCAGTTACACAAACCACTCTTCACACCAACACCATAACACCGCTGCTCCCTTGCTACACACTCATGGATATACATCCAGGTTTCTGTGCAGTCTCTGCTGCACCATCCTGCCAGACAGGTACTGGATCTGAGGTATTTCTTTCCTATACAGCACAACTCCTCTGAAGTGTGGCACGACAGACCGTGGCAGGACAAGCTACACCTTTCATTCGCATTCTCTCATAAATGAACAACAGACAAACCCCTTCCAGGATTTCTTTTCAGTGGTGCCCAGCAACAGGACAAGGGGCAACATGCACAAACTAGAACACAGGAGGTTCCATCTGAACACGAGGAAAAACTTCTTCACTGTGAGGGTGATAAAGCACTGGAACAGGCTGCCCAGGGAGGCTGGAGAGTCTCCTTCTCTAGAGATATCCAAAACCTGCCTCAACGCACTCCCGTGCAGCCTGATTTAAGTGTTCCTGCTCTGGCAGAAGGGTTGGACTAGATGATCCCCAGAGGTCCCTTCCAACCTCTACAACTCTATGATTCTCCGGATGTCTTTCCCTGGCTACCCCTCAGCACTGCCAGAGAACCCTGGACAGCTGTGCTTCACCAGTGCATTGTGTAGCTGCACCGTTTGTCTGCGCTTCCATTTGCTCAGGCTGTCAATCCTGGGAGACTATGTGCTTGTCCCTCTGCCCATCTCCTTAACTGTACCTTGACACCAGCAACAGTCTGTTCCCAGCACCTTAACTCATTTGACAGACTTTAGGGACTCTAACATAAGCTGAGAGAGCACAAGTTGAGCCAAAGCTCTAGAATATTGCAAAAAAATGTCCAATCTTACCAGGCAGGAGAGGATCTTCAATACATAGCATGGATGGTCTATATCCATTAGTCATGACTTTCATGATTTCTTCTTTGGCAATATAGGCACCTCCGTTTTTTATTCTAATACCAGTTTTCAAGTAGTTAAAATTCCTTCCATAGAGTTCAAAAAATTCTATCAGAAGCATTCCAAGGTTTTCATCAGCTCTTCTGGCATCAATTCTTGGATGCAGCTGTGACACAGAACAGTCAATTATTAAAAATTAATGCTTTTCAGACCATAACAATACAACAAAAAGCTCTCACTTAAACATCTGAATATTATATCTTTACCCAAGCCTGAATTGGAGTCATTAATTCTTCACATGGTTAAACTACTTTCACACAACCAAGAGGGGGCAGCACTTGAGCAGTATCTCCAAGCCAAAGAATAAATTCTTCCCTCCCCTCCCAGCTTTTTGAGGATTAGTAAATTCTTTTTCCTAAACCAAAAGCAATAAACAAGTACTGCGTACTACATTACAGCTTATCTAGCAATACTTGATTTTTCACAGAAAAAACCATGAGTCTGAATGTTTTCAGAAGCAGGAAGGGCAATCTATTTACCCCAACTGAAATACAGTTCTTCTCTTGATCCCCCCATAGTATATACTGTATGTAAAAAATCTATGGTATTATTCCAAGTAATGATTAAGAGCAGCAGAATATGTAGGTTCTTCCACTCCCACAGCTGCTGAGAGACACTAACATTGTACCTCATTACACTTGTACAAAGCTTACTGTCACAAAAATGTACTGGAAGAAGTTGTAGCTCAGTAGCTGTTTCACCAGTTGCCTAAAATATCTGCCAGTTCTAAGTATGTCAAAATATAACCCGACATATAATTAAAAACCAACTTGACTGATTTAATAATTTTAATAAACACCAAAACTGACTACTCTGCACATTCAATATCAGTAACCTATGAAGCAATGGACTCAGATCGCATCCTGGCAGATGCACAAAACACAAGACCATTCAGGTACTGAAACAGGCTGTCCAAGAAGGCAGAATAATCCACATCACACACCCTGGTATGGAAAACAATGCACAGCTTCTATGCCATTCACAAGGCTCCTGCTGCTGTTTCAGTTCACACAGTGAACTTAAGTTCTAAGAGTACATAGGAGCTGCCAATGATCTAGAGCCACAGCAATAAAGCTGTGCATTGCTAGGGGAGTCTGAACAAACAGCACCATAACACAGCGCAAGTACAGAAACCAAAATACTGTAACTGACACAAACAAATCAGGAAAAGGCTTACCTGCAGGAAACTAATTGCCATTAAAATTAGGCTGTAAGAGCTAATTCCACCAGTAAAAACTTCATTCAAGTCCCTCTGAAGGAGGAACTGTTTTAATACTAAAATCAGGTAAGGCAGCAAAGAATATTTCTGCAAAGAAAAATAAGTCTTATCAGTTACAATGTCAACATTCCAAAACAAAGAAAGAACTACAGTCTCAACACAAGACTACCCATCCTCTATTACAGAAGTGCTATTCAGTAGTGTGCTATGAAGTGTTTCCACAAGAAGTGAAACATGGTTGGTTGTTGGGTTTTTTTATTCTAAAAGCAGATGAACAGACTTCAACTCTTACTTGATCGAACAGCTTACATATCAAGTTTACTTCCCTCCACCCAAACAGGAAGATTTGTGTGTCCTCCTTTGAATGTCAGCGTCACTCAGTCAAAGCTTTCCATCTAAACAGTACTTGTTAATGCAGAGCATGAAATTAAACTGGATTTTAAGCACACAGCTACAGAAGAATTAGTTTTAAACATCATTTAGCAAGACAGTATTCAGAATCAAGCATCACTTAAATTCAAGGTATGCAAAATTTGAACAGACATCCTTTAGTTCTTATCTGCAAATCTAGATACGACTGTAGAAGTTCTTTCAGTGCACAGGTATAGCCACACAGACAGCTACCATTTGAAGGGAACGTTGAATAGATACCAACAGAAAATAAATACCTATGTTTAATTAGTATTAATGACAATAGGCTTCAGTAACAAATTCTGAAGTCTTGAGTCGTATTGGAAAAGGTTAGCTATGCATCTAGCACAACAGTGGTAAGGAGCGTAACATTCATCATATGGCTGATACCTTCATGTATTCCTTGATAAATCGAGCTGCCTTCACACCAGTTTCTACATTAAAACTGATGTCAACTTTCACTTCTGTTTCCTGGTCAGTAAGTTTTATTATTGGTACCTGAAAAAGAGTAGAACAAGGTTTTATGAATCCCCAGAAATGCAACACCAGTGCTATTCTCACGCTTACTTAAGACACGTAGGTACTATCAGTCCAGATGAATGCAACTATCAAGACAATGCTTTTTTGAGAAAAGATAACAATCCTAACCTGCCAAGCAAGCCTTTTTTAGTGAGGTCTTTAAAAAGACAGGCACGTATGCATTAACTTATGATCGCTCACATACTCTCCCACAGCTATTGGGTATCTGCCTTCATAGCTGCAATACAAGTGTTTTGCAAGACAACAAAATCTTGATTTAATGACTCACTTGCTAATAAGAGACATTGTACCATAACCTGTGGGAATTTCATTCATCTGACCCAGCACTGAACCATTTGCTTTCTAAACTGACAGAAGACTAGCCTAGCAGAAAAAATAAGGGTTTATCAAGTTGAATTGGCTCACTGCAGAGTCAAACAAAAGCCAGAATGGGTAAAAGCAAAGCAGAAATAGCATTACTTCCTCTTCTGGCAGCAATAAATTATTACAGAACTACTAAATTTGCAGTTCAGTCTCCCACCATCACCTTGAAGGCAGTATCCTACAAAATTGTCCTGCAAGCATAACCTAAGCTTCAGCTTTTAACATTTATTTTAAATTGAACTTGTATTTCTCATCTGAAATGGAAAACAAAACAGAGAAGAAGCATAACATTATTTTATACCAACAGCAGAGAGAATAAAGTAAGAAAGGCTAGTAAGGTTGGTAAGCCTAGCCTAGTGCCATTTTCCATCTCTAACTGGTGTCACTGATTCTAAAAAACCCACTCATTCTCAGGTAAACAAAAGATTACCAGAACTAGTGTTACGTACTGCTACTCCAACAGCAGCCAGGGGAATCTTCTGGACCTAAAGAGTCACCCATCACCCTGTTTGAGAGACCACAAAACGTAACACCTTGCTAACAGAAGTCTGGAATACTCTGCTTTGTCTCCTGGAGAACACACCACTTGCTCAGTAAAAAAAACCCCACCTCATACTCTGAAGTTTTTTTCATATTCAATGTGATCTGTTACAAAACAGATGCAAGAGGTAATACACATCAGTTTCACAAACACAACTCAAGTAGTGTATTTTGGAAAGGAAAACCAGATGTTAGGTTCACTGTGCCTTCAGAAACAAGACAACCTGAAAAAAATCAGGGTTTTCAAGCTAGACAGCTCTAGTTACTGGCCTCTGGCTAAACAAATTCCTCTCAAAGGTCAGGGGAAAACCATGATACAAATAGTTAACTTATTTTACTAGGCATTTTGCAAATACTTTCAGATCTTTATTGACAACAAAAGCATAAAGTATGGCCTTCTAGCAAATACAGGACACAGAATTACAGTTATCCATGTAAAAACCCCTGTGTGTTAACTGTTCAGCACACACAGATTATACTTGTGCAGACAGAGCACAAACATTGTGCTTAAGACAGTACCATTTGTTTCCTGAAGAACACTATTTATCACCAACATCTTAAGGGGTCTGAAAGCTTTTCAGATCAGTATTCAAAAGACTATTACTTACTGTAGCTTTATCAAGTACTTTAATGGAGTATGGCTCAGCCACATTATGTTTTCTTAGTGCTTGCTCCAGCAGCTGTAAAGGGGGCCGCTCCCATTTCCCAAAGACAACCAGATCAATATCACTGGACAAAAAGAAGACAGCATGAGATCCATTGAGTCTAAAGATAATACACCACCCACAAAAATGGTAAAATTGGCTTTCCATATATTACAAGTCCACCAGGCTGCCAGGCCACTTGGCAACTTTTAACCTAGGTCCCTAATAAGCCTCCTACAGTGAAGTTAAGCATTGTCTAGGGTGCTTTGGGACCCAAAGCAGTATTCTAGCTTCTAGCTTCCAGTTCTCTGGCGAGTTCTTTGAGCTCCTCTCCCTTTTACCTTTCTGGCTCCCTCCCCTCTGACTTCCACAGCCCAGTCCCATCCCCTCATCTATGTGTGCCAACAATCTTTAACAGTGATTGGTATTCATAGAAATGAAATTTCCAGTGCTTTCCTACTGAAAATTTAATTCATGTAAAGACAACAATCTTTAAGACACAGCTACACAGGTTGTCCACATCCACCTACTGAACTATCAACTGGTATAAAACATTGAATTAAAGATGATATTTTGCTCTCAAAAAAAAAAAGGGGGAAAACACAGCTGTGATGACTCATCTGACTTTGCACAGTAACTCTGTGATGTGACACACTCTCAGTAATTATTTAACAAAAAACAATCTTTACACAGGAAATATTAAACATTCAGTTTCACTGTATCTTGAAAGTGAAGAGCCAGAGACTAACCCCAGACACAAGGAAGAAAAGGTAATTCACCAGAGGGTCACCAAGTACCTAGAGCAGTACAGTCACATATCAAATACATATCTCAAATCTGTAAGTTC
The DNA here is from genome assembly GCA_025331215.1 of Actenoides lindsayi. Lineage (NCBI taxonomy): Eukaryota > Metazoa > Chordata > Aves > Coraciiformes > Alcedinidae > Actenoides > Actenoides lindsayi. Next base: position 18,544 of record WTSP01028136.1, on the reverse strand, counting down.
AAAAGCTCTTCCCTTTGTCACATGGGACCCTAGGCAAAAATTTTACTGGAAGTTTGATAAGTTTACACATTTCAATCTAAACTCCCCTTTGAAATTCACCATTACTCTAAAAGAAGAAAAGCTTTTATATAAAAGTAAATTATAACTTACCTAGTTGGAAGATAAAGCCCTGTACTAAAGCTGCCAAATATCTGGACCTGGAAAAAAAAACCACACCAGTGAAATATCTTGTAATTATGAATGCTCACTTCATTTTACTTTCACAAGACTTAAGATTTTTCTGAACTTGTTAAGGATATAGCCCCATAAAAAAGTTATTGAACTTACTTTACTACATACTCTGGTAAGCCTGTACAAACACACTTTCTCTTAGAGATGCAACTTTAGAGGAAATTGTGGTTGGGATTGGGCAGGGGGTGCTGTTTATTGGTTTGTTGTTTTTTGTTGTGGGTTTTTTTTTTCTTTTTACCATGAAATGACTACCAATCCTGACAGCAGCACAAACTTTTGAAACAAGTCCTCTTCACCCTATTTCCAGTTCTACAGAAACATAAGCTGTTACAAATTTCCCTCCTTCCTGCTCCCTTCTTTCCTCATAGGACAGCTTTACTGAAGTTGAAAGAGGAATACTCCAGATTTCACTGTAAGGATGACCATGAAATTGTGGTAGGTGTTTGTGTGTCAAAAAGAAGGTGTGGTGAAGAGACATTCACAGTCCACATCAAATACTTCCAGTGTATTTCGAGGCTAAAGAATTGAGACATTCTTCCCACTCTGCTACAGCAGAGCATAATATACAAGCTCACTTCTTTGAAGTGACCTATGAAAAGGCTGGGCAACACTGGGCCATTTCAGTGTTTGTGTCTGTTCCCACAAGCCAGGAAACTGTTATTACTAAGGAAAATCACAGGTGAGGATAAAGTAGGTGAGCTTTACAGTATCTTTAGCTCAGTACTGTGACCACAGCCCTCACTGTCTGTTGTGGAAGGTTAGGAAATCACAGCGGTCCGAAATGTATTTCTGCTTGTTAATGAAAATTATACTATCTGCTAATCAGAAAGGTGATGCTAGAGATACAGCTTGCATTACCTTCCTTTTGGACATTTTTTGTTTGGAGAAAACTTACTCTGAGTAATAAAGGCTTTGAAAACACAACCGCTTTGGTTGCAAGGTATCTCAGGAAGTCAGGTCCAATCTCCCCACTAAAGCAGGGCAAAAGTAATGCCCTGAATGTCAAATCAGTGAAAAGCACACACACACAAAAATAATCATAGGGGTTAACTATTCTTTTGTAAAATATTTGTATCTACAAATACCCTCAGAATCAGGACTCCTTGCAGAAGTGGATACAGAGATAGTCTCACTTTAATATTCAAAATGAAGTTAAGCAGAGACAATTCAGTAAGGTTTTCTAAGAAATGCACTTCTTAAAGTGGATAGTTCTTCACATACCCAGTTCTCAAAATGAAAAAATTATCAGTAGCCTCTATTAACCTGAATTCTAGATTTTAAATTTCCTTGCTTTTTAAAATAAACTGCCAGGGGGCTGCAAGAGCTGTGATAGTAAGTCAATTGCCTTAAGTTTGAAGCCTTATCTGTTATTTCTAAAACACATAAAGATAACAGCAAGGTTAAGTGAACCAAGCTCTACAATTTACTAGAGAAGCAAATCAATACATTTACACTCACATCAGCTGTAGGCCAAAGATCTTTGATGACTGTTTCTATTCTTTTCACCACTTCTCTTCTCATAGCTGCTTCTTCGGGGCGAGGGGACATGAAGTCATAGAAGTCAATTATTTCTTCATGTAGGCTAAAGGAGAAAGTAGAATCCTTTATAATGATAATTTAACTGTTACAGTAAGTTTCACCAAAAAGAGGCCATAGGCTTTAATGTCATTATTTAACCAAACCCAGCAGTACTTTCAGGAGGTGAGTGCCACAACAATTCAGCTTTTATATGGAAAACTGGAAGGCCTGGGATCTGGGATGTAGGACAGATATATTCATGCTTTATTTTCACGGCAGCACCTCACAGTAATCTCAACAATACCTACACATCAGCCCTCACCACATTACCTAACTACTACAGATGTCAAAAGACACAGAACACAAACACTAGTAGACATTTACTGACCTTCTCACTGGTTTAACAGTGAAGGTCAAACTCAATTCCAAAGATTGTTTTCTTTAAAAATCAAAACATAGTCTTAAAAACTAAGCAATGATCCAAATGTGAAGCAGCACAAGAACATTTAAAAATCTTCAAGTAGGTTTATTCTTCCAGGGGCTCTTTTTTCTGTCTACGTGAAGGTTTACACAGACTTGGAAACAGCCCATTGCCATTAATGAGTTTTTATAGTGGGAAGTAAAAGGGACAGTTGAGTATTGCTTGATGGGAAAACATCCACTCTGACAAACTGGGATTCCCTTGACCACTCAAGCCCTTTATTAGCCCGTCACTCACATAGGAAGTGACCTTCCAACTGAACTATAGTGAGAAGTGGTTCAATTGAGTGGTTTCAAATTGAGGTAGGCCCATGCCAACCTCATGAAGCTCAACGAGGCCAACTGCACCTGGGTCAGGGCAATCCCAAGCACAAATCCAGGTTGGGCAAAGCATGGATTGAGACTAGTCCTGAGGAGAAAGACTTTGGGGTGCTGGTTGATGAAAAGCTCAACATGAGCAAGTAATATGCAAGTACAGCCCAGAGTGACAACAGTATACTGGGCTGCATCAAAAGAAGTGTAGCCAAACAGGTCAAGGGAGGTGGTTCTTTCCCTCCACTCCACTCTCTTGAAACCCCACCTGGAGTACTGTGTCCAGCTCTGAAGCCCCAAACCCAAGAAGGACACGGACCTGTTGAAGCAGGACTAGAGCAGGGCTACAAAGATGATCAGTGGGCTGAAACACCTCTCCCATGAGGACAGGCTGGAAGAGTTGGGCTTGTTCAGCCTGTTGAAGAGAAGGCTCTTGGGAGACCTTATAGCAGCCTTCCAGTACTTAAAGGGGACCTACAAGAAAGACAGGGAAGGACTTTTTACAAAAGGGCTTACAGTGATAGGACATGGGGCAATGGCTTCAAACTGGAAGGAGGTAGGTTTAGATTAGAATTAGAAGCAGCTCTTCACACTGAGGGTGGTGAGACCCTGGCACAGGGTGCCCAGGGAAGCTGTGGATGCTCCACCACTGGGTGTGTTCAAGGCCAGGTTGAACAGGGCTCTGAGCAACCTGGCCTCATGGGAAGTGTCCCTGCCCATGGCATGGGGGTGGGAATGAGATGATCTTTGAGGTCCTTTCCAACCCAAGCCATTCTATGATTCTGTAAGTGTTAAATACATTCTTTCAGCGTAAAGTACATTAATACCAGTGTTACATGAGTAGTTCTGACACTGAGTCTCTAGGTACCTGTTAAACCCTTTTGTTTCCAATCTCCCATATCAAATTTGAAAGAAGATCAGTTTGAGTTTTCAGGTGAATGTCATGTTTGCTTTTAATGGAAAAACATCAAGCCATGACAAACACAATCAAAGAACTACAAGTAACCTCTGCTGTGATATTTTACTAAAATATATTTTTGATGCTGACGTATTTCTAAGATTTCTGTCTAATTCAGGAAATATATTAATTCAACATTAGGGTGAAATCCAAACACTGTCCAAAAAAAAAATCCAAACTAATTCAAACCTTCATTAACATGCTTAGCTTTCCAAAAGGAAGATTTTATTAATCTCTAGTAAAATTCTTAACTCTTCCCCTATGGCTTTTGCAACTCATTTTACTAGAGAATTCCCCCTCTAACAGACAGCCTCCAACAGACCATATGTCCAATTTTTAAGGATTCCTTTCCATACAAAGAGATTTTAGCAGCAAAGCACAAAGATACTTCTAAAGAGTATAAATATTTAGAATTACTGTTTGCCCTTTCTCTTATCTTAAACTGGGCCTCGATTCACAACAGAATATTTAACTACACAGCAGACTTAACTAAACATTTCAATTTGTTGATGAATCTACTGGATTGCAAAGATTCAGACCAAGACAAAACCCACAAATGAACAGGCTCCTATTTTATTTTGTTTCTAGAAAGCATGTTTGGTTGATGGTTTGGTTTTTTACCTTCCCCTGTCCAAGATGACAAGACCAATGAATACTTGAATACACCTAACAGACTTCCCATTGTCCTGCTTACAAAAATCAGCAGTAGTAAGATACAGGGTGAAGGCAAGAAGACACAAAGCAGTTTTCTAGCTCCCTTGCAGCAATCCTTCCAAGCCTCCAGTAATTTCTTTCAGCACACTTTTGGTACGGATCACTATCATGTGTATTAGTTCAAAGGGCTGCGGTTCCACTGATTTTTCCAGGTCTCTCTAGTTCATTTATGCTTTTGTCATTCATGGCATTCTATGAGAATTTAAGCATACTTCAGTATAAAGAAGAGCGTTATTTTAAACTGCTTCCCATTAATGATTTTATCTGATGCACTTTTTCTTGGAAAAAAGAGTTCTTAGTGGCAGTTTATCTCCAGACAGAACACCTCTCAGGCTCTCAATTCATGTTGACTTTTCTCTACCCATGAGCTCTTTTTCAATCTAGCAACCCTATCTGTTGGTTTGGGTTTTTTCCCCTTACACGGGAGCCAAGTCTGAAGTTTGATCCCTGTCAGCCTTCCTCAGCTTGGTTTCAGCTGCACCACGTTTTCTGACAGATGGCCCAAAATGCACACTGAGTCAATGACAGTTACACCATTCAGCTCCTGACACACCTTGTTTTCAGTTTATTGCCCATATCTTTGCCGAGATTGCTGCTACCTGCTATGTGAGGGTATCTAAGCACACAGCTGCTCTTTAAAAGAAACCATTATGAAGGAGTTTCAAGGTGTTTTCTGAACAATAACCAGCAACATAAAGCCCATCCACTGGGTATATTGTCTGATTTTTTTCCTCTGGTTCACGATTACATATTTACTAGAATTTAATTTTACCAGCAATTTTATACCCCAACGAACACTGCATTTGTCTGCAGTCAGCTCTCCTTTCTATCCTCATTCATTTCTTCACTGCAGGTATTTATGAATGTAACGAACAACAGAGTCTTGAGTAATTCCCCTGGTAACCTTCCCTTATTATGAAGTAAATAACTTATTCTTTGCTTTGGTTACTTCTAAGCAGTTAAATTGTAAGCCCAGCAAACCTACGGCTGTTCTACAAAGGTTCTACAAAGTCTTCAAAACCCAAACAATCTCAGAACCATTCTTCTGAAAAGCCCCGACAGTGCTGCATTATCAGGCTGACCACACGAGGAACAGCGATTCCTTCAAGGAAATGAGACTGGTGGAACTACCACCTGTACCAAAGCATGTACTAGTCACTTTACTGATGCAAATAAATCCCGTTATGGGATCAACCCCATCCAACCACTCCAGGAGATCCACACACTCCTAAAAAACCCCAAACAAATGCACTGACAGTAGCCATCCCATGTCAGGGTAGGATGAACAGAAAAGGGGTCTCTGTTCCTCCGTGCACTGCAGCCTCTACCATGCACCGTGCAGTCTTTCACAACCAGCCCCTTGTGTCAGCAAGGGCAGAAAAACAGCAAGTGCACAAGCACACTCTCACTCCAGTGCCCCACTGAACTTCTGTTCAGACAATTAACCCAGTTCTTAATCGTACCACGAAAGACTCAAAAGAATACCACTCATCACTAGTCTACATTTCCTTCACTGGTCCACTTTTTAAGAAGTCAGCTTCCTATTTTCTACCTTGCACTGGCGAGACGTTGCTTCATTTAGTGCTGCAATCTGCATGGGACAATAGCACAAGAGCTAGGTAATAAAAACTCATTTAAAGTTAAAACTACACACCATGGTTTCATCATTAAGTTCCTCTGGAATTCTTCAGCATATACCACCTGACATGGCTGTACAACAATTATTCTGGTGATGGATTTAAACACTCCTTACTGAAATTTAACATGACAGTTGCCTGGAGTCAAGTAAAGTTCTGGTGATATGTTTTTTAAGCCCATCTCTGACAAGAAACAATGGAATTAGTTCACTTAGTTTTAGTACATGATCTGACTCCTTGACTGGGTGCTCTTTCAAGCCTCCCTAGGAGCCAGCCCTCCTGAGTCTGGCAATGTTTTGATGGGCAATGTTTTCAGTTCTTAACGCACTTAGCAAATCAGTTCTCAAACACTTTGTCTTAATACACTTCTGTTTTGCTTGCTCTTCCAATTTTTCCTTAATTCAAAAACTTCTACTTCTCAGACAATATAATCTTCCTGCTCTACATCCTTCTGGATAAGGATCAATGCTACCTTCACAGTCAGCATGAGACAACACGACCATCTGAATATTTTTGAGCATTTTTCTCTTCTGGCTCCCTCCTGAAGAAGTTTCTCAAAACTGAGATGCTTTTCTTAAAATAGAATGTTACTGTAAATTTACATTTTTCTAAACATCTTTGCTCAGACAAGGTTATTGGACTGTAGTGACAAAAAGCAGCTCAGATACACCATACCAGATACTGTGTACTGCTCAAGACTAATCTCAGAGTAACTTCTCCCCTAGTTGAGGGAATAATTTGGTGTCTGAAAAATCAGATCACAGTGGGATATCCACCCAGTCAACACTGGGATAGTTTTCAGTTAAGTATTTTACCCATGTAGCCTCTATGATCTTCATAAGCACTTGTTACAGGTTAAGTCAGGGCTGTGACAGTATCTTAATCACTAGAAACAGAATTTCAATCTGCAGCACATGTACATGCAGATACAAGTAACATCTTAACACTTTTCCTTTAAAATATACAACTGCCTTCAACATGTAGCATCAGTCTTTTCTCAATCTCCTTCTGGCTTCTTAAAGAATTAAGAATTCTTAAAGAATTTGGTATCCAAGAGCATTCCTGTACCCAGCCATCTTCTATCACATTCCAACATGCTGCTTATACTACTTTCCTAGCAAACACAGGTATTTTAATTGACTTGTTCACGAGGCAGTCTCACTATTTTTATAGAAACTTGGCAAGATGTAACTACTCATAAGGCTAGGTGGAAAAGGTTAGAGTGCAGGGATGCAGAAGAGGCTACTTGTCCTCGCTACACTATTCAGCTTGCTAATTTGGACAGGCTGGAGGAACCTCCCATTCACTGATGCTATTCCTGCTAAGCACAGTGAACATCTCCTGCTTACAGGCTGAACTGTACAACAGAACTGACAGCTTTTTTTGGGTTTTTTTACAAAAAATAATGATCCCTCTGACTGTTTTAGGAAAGGCAGACACTTCTGGCCTTCATGTTAAAATAACACTCAGGAAACCACCTCGGACTTGTGTTGTGTTCTCTCTTAAAGGCAAGTTTCCAAGAAAGGAGACCATTTCTTATTTACTGTATCTACAACTATTACGATATATAACATTGACTTGGCACTGCCAGGGTTAACTTCAACTCAGTGAAACAAAATCCTCAAACAGCATCAACGAACTAGTAGGTGAAAGGAAGCTACACAGACTGCATTCCCTGAAGTAAGTGCCCTTTTTCTTTCCAACATCATGTCTACATTAGTAAGCACATTAATTTCTTCTAAAGGAACAGACAGAAACATGACTGCACCATTTCTGTGGAACAGCTGATTCTTTTTAGAAACACTCATTCTAGCAAGTAAAGAATATTTTTCTAACCGAAAAGTCTAACGCATCAGCCAAGAATCCTTATAAAAGGAAAGAATAGATGCCACAGTTAAAGCATGTGGGAGTAACACTAGGGGTGAGTAGGAAAGGAGAGAAATGGGGAGGCACAGGCAGCATTTCAACAGAAGCTCTGTTGAAAGAAAGGTTACAAATAATAGGATACAGTCTTTTGATGAAGTGTGAATTCTGAAACATGCCTGAGGACTGCACTCAAGATGAAACGGGGAGAGGCCCAGCAGCCCCCATGCATATTTCACAGATCTGCTGAACTGCACCTCCACCTACAGCTACCCCAGAGCACAGCTACACCACCGTGGAAAACACAAGGGAAACATCACACTGTAACCACCAAACGCATTCCGTGCTGGAAATCAGTGTGACAGTCTAAAACTCAGGAACACAGTTTCAGGAATTAAAGGAGAATATATATATATGTATATGATTGAAAGCAGTAGTATATTCTGAGATACAGACTTTTTCCAATGTGATCTAAGATTAAAACATCTGCAAAAGTAGCAACAATAGAACAGTAACCGAGGAGATGAAGTTACAATTCTTTGCTTCCCACCCCCACTCCCCAGGTGTCTACTTGGTTTACACCAGTCCTCCTCACCACCAGTAACACTCGGGTAACAGTACTCTCTGCCCCATGAAATATTCTAGTCTTACAGATGAGAGAAACTAGGAAAACAGTGCTACATGCACAGACCACAGTGCTGCACCAAATCAGTCTCCTGTTACTACCCGATTCGGACAATTTTCTTTGTCACTCACTGCACGTACGGCAGTAAACTCAGACCAGCAGAATGAAAAGAATCTCAACTATGTAGAACTTGTCAGAGCTATGAAATGTTTTACAGGTAGGTATCCTAAACCCAAATGAGAATCAAGCTTTCTTTACAAGTTAGCTAAGCAGAATGGAAGAATGAGGTACTTTTGTTCTCATTCACTGAACAAAGAAGTTTATAAAATATGTTGTACCTTTTCCACAAGAATCACTGAATGGTGGGGGTTGGAAGGGACCTCTGGAGATCATGGAGTCCAACCCCCCTGCCAGAGCAGGGTCACCCAGGGCAG
>WTSP01028134.1:0-10009 GCA_025331215.1 Actenoides lindsayi | reverse complement strand
ACTATTGGGAGGTAGCAGCACTACTTGAGGACTGACAGGAAAGGGGGATAGAGGGGCTGGCACCAGAGCGGTGGGCTGCCCTGCAGGGCAGGTGAGGTCAGGAAAGAAGAGGCTCACGAGGAGCCTCTGCCCAACACCATGACTGCTTAGGTCAGGAAAAAAGATTTGTGCAGAGGAGATTACAGGAGGCTTAGCTTTCATGGACACCACTCACCTTGAGGGATGCCGTACTTCTTCTCCATCCCAGATGGATTTGATGGCGTCACACAGTTCATGGTCACCTCTTTCCTCAAGCACTGGTCAACATCCACTGCACTGAAGAAAGCCACTGACTGTGGCAGATCCTGGAGGCCCAGTTTGTAGGCAAACATGCACCTGGGAGAACAAGACACCAGGTGGGATGGTGTCACACACAACCCCGAGCCTTGTCAAACCTGTCTCTGATCAGCTCCACTAAATACCAGCCAGTCACCACTAACAGGTGACTTTACACCCGTGTCACTCAGCAGCTGGAAGAGAAGGTGCTTTTTTAAGTACTGGGTAGCAGGAGGGTCAAGCACCACTGAAGTGGATGTGGGAGGAAGATGGTGCCAGCAGGTTGAGCCTCTGTGGAGGTAAGGAAGGACCCAGCCCCTCGCTGCCGGCCAATCCTCCCGGGCTGAGCGGATGCTGGATTTTCCCAGCAGGAAGCCGTGTGCTGGCAGGAGCCGGCACAAAGGTGGAACATCAGGGCGACTGCCCCTGCTGTGCCTGCTGCACCCGCTCTGACAGGGGGGCTGGTGGCTGCACCAGCACTGACAGGCTGGTTGGTGACTGCACCCGCTCTGACAGGCTGGTTGGTGGCTGCACCCCTGCCTTGGCGCAGCAGAAACCAGCTCAGCTTTGGCTGGCTCCCACATAACCAAACGCCCGACAGCACCAGGAAGGGGATTTGGCAAAGCTGGCTGTGCCGGAGCTGGATCCAAGGCAGCCCTTGGAGCTCAGGAGCCTTCCAGGCCGAGGTTAACTTTGCACGGGGCAGGGAGGCAGCGGGAACGCCCCACACTGCGCAAGGGGCAACAGCGCTGGTGCTCACAGCAGAGACAAGGAGCCGTGCCCCTCGCTGTCCCCGCAAGGAACAGGGCAGATGAGGGACAGGGACAGTCTCTGGCTCCCAGCTGATCAATCAAACCCAAGGGCTACTGCCCCATTGACGGCCCTAGCCCTGAAGGGAGCAGGAGGTGATGCGCTCGCATCCCAGCAGCTCAGAACAAGTGGCCCTGTCTCTGCAGGAGCCAAAAGCTGATGATATCCCTCCTCTTGCCAGCACATCATCCCTGGAAACCGAAGCCAAGCTCCATTTATAGTCCCTTCAACGCATGGCTCTGGTGGGTGCAACTACCAGTGCTGCCAACTTCCCTCGAGCAGAATAAAACTGCTCTGCACCAGCTGGCTGTGGGGAAAGCTCCTACCTTTGCTGCCACTCCAGCCCATCGAGCTTGTCCTGTCCCACCCCAGAGGCACTGGTGCTCATCCCCATGAGACACCACAGTTGTCACGTCTCACCTTGTGAGGAGGTTGGTGATCTGCAGGGCCAGGGCTGCCCGGTAGCGATCTTGCTGCTGGACCAGGTAGCGCACCTCATCGTGGATGCTGATGCAGAAGCGCCCGTTGATGTCAAACTCCTCGAAGAGCCATTTCATGGCAACTAGCATCAGGTGCAGGTAGTCAACTGCTGAGCTCTGCACCACCCAGTTCACTCTGCTGGTCACAAACTGGTGAAAAGAAACAGATGCTAAGAGAGCACTGTGGTCTAGGGCCTGGTCCTGATACAGGAAAGCTCACGGGACAGGTCTGTTAAATTCAGGGTTGTCGGGTTTTCTAGATGGCATGCAGGTAACACAAAAGGGCGATGACTTCCCTCAGGGCTCCAACAGCCCACTGGGTCTCCAGCATCTAAGAAGGGGTGAATATGGGGTTGCCACTAAGACAAGCAAAGCTGAAAGCTCAGCAGCACCGAGCTACATCCTTACCTCTCCCTTAGCCACAGCAGGCTCCAGCGCCCTGCTGATGTGACAGCCCAGCACCGGGGTCTGTGGGGAGGGGGATAAGGCGATGCTCTCCAGCTTGTTGAACATCTCAGACTCAGTACCTCCAGCCCACACTCGATGCTCCACCACATTCCACTTCTTCTTCCTGCGGGACCTGGTAGGGCAGAGTGGGGGTATCGCTGGAAGCACAGGAGGAGGCTGCAGGCCCCGTCTGAGAACCTCAAATGGTCCTTCCTGGTTTGGGGCAGACAGACAAGCTCCTGCAGCCTCCTGCTGCTCATTGGTCCCTGGGAGATAGAGCCCCCAGATCAAACCTACTCATCCCTGGAGGAGCAGGGAGGGAGGATGGGGACTACCCAGCCCCATCTGCCTTCTCTCTGCCTATGGGGCTGCAGCTCCCTCCACCTCACACCCTGATGTCAGCAGAACTGCACGGGGTCAGAGCATCTCACCTTTTTGTGACTTCCTTCTGGAGCCGCTGGACATCCTCGGCCGACACCGATCCATCCTCTGCCCTGTCCACTGCCAGGTTCAGCTCCTTCACCAGCCACTCCCCTTCCTCAGAGAGCTGAAACCTGGAGGGGGAAGAGTGACCATGACCAGGTCCTGCGTGACACCACCACCATCACCCCGGTCCCCGCTCCCCCCCTCACAGCCTCTCGAGGCAGCACCCACCTCCGGACACCCTTGGTGACCGCGTACATCTGCTGAGCCTTCTCGCGCGCCTGCTTCTGCGTCAGCCGGTGATTGAACTGCATCAGCAGCCGCTCGGCAAAGGGCTGCCCGGCCCCGTAGATGCGCCCGTAGTTGAAGACCTTGGCGTGCTCCCGGCTGATGCCCACGGTGGCGGCCGTCTTGCTGTGCAGGTCCGTCCCGTTGCTCTTCTTCCCCTGCAGAGTCATCCAGCCGAAGGCCGTGCAGCCTGCCGGGAGGGGAGCGGGGCTCGGACACCAAACGGGACCGGGCTTGGGGTGCCAACCCCGCTATACCCGGCGAACCCCTTCCCGCCCCGGCGCGGCCCCAGCTCACCGTGCATGCCAGCGAAGTGTGCCTCGCCGAGGACGGCCGCTATCCACAGCTCCTGCGAATCCACGTCCGCGCCCACCAGGGAGTAGCCCGGCGGCACCTGGACCATGGCTTTCAGCTCGCTGCCCACCCGGTCGGCCTACGGGACACGGTGCCCAGCTCAGCACAGCCCCTGCCCCTCCCTCTCCTCCTCGGCTCTTCCTCCCGCAGCCGTGGTGTGCTGGCACAGCCCTCTCGTGACCCTAAAGTCAAAACCAGGTGGAACGCGTGCGTGGGGCACCACCCACTCGGTTACTCGCCCTGGGCTCCCCCAGCACGGAAGAAGGGAAACTCGGGGAAGGACAGAAACCAGCGTTTCAGCATTTCCTTCTCCTTTGGCCAAATTTGGAAGCTCAGGAGCCTCTACCGATCCCTCCCCCCCTTCCAAAGACAGAGCAATTCACCAAAAGAAGGGCCCCAGCATCCAGCTCCTATTCTTATTTCCAGCCCAAGCTGCTCCCATCAGTACGAAGCACTCGGTGAGTGCCCCGACACCCCCCCGCAGAGCCCCAAGTGTGGCCGTACCCGGGCATTGCTGGCTGTCAGCCAGGTGGGCTCCACTGCCCGGCGGGTGATGGTGCCTGCGGTCACCACCTGCGGCAGGATGGCCCCGTAGTCATCCTCCTCGTTGTAGTCAGGGTGCCTGGGACAGAGGTGAGGGTGAGCAGCATCCTGCAAGAGCCCTGCTGGAGTGGCACAGAGGGTACCATGGTCCCGGCTGGGGACGTTCCTCCCCGTACCTGGTCACCACACGAGGCAGCTCCCCTTTCTTCAGCCACACCACCATCTGGGAACTGGGGGGGGGGACACATAGCAGACAAGATGCTGAGCCCCCTGCGTCCACATGAACTCCCCTGCAGCCTCCATCCCACAGGGATGCGATGGTTCAGCAGAAGGCAGCTGCTCACCTGATCCGCTTGTGAGCATTCCTCCAAAACGAGATCATTTTGTTGATCTCGAGGGCTCTGGTCCCATGGATGCGGCCCACAGCAGCCCTCAGGGTGCCATCCTCCATCTGGGGCAGGAAATCCTTGGCAAAAGGGCTTCCCACGTTGTTTTCGTTCCCGTCCTTTAGCAGCAAAAGAGGTGCCAAGGCTGAGCATGCCACAACTCCCTGTCAGTAAAGCTCTCTGCATCCTCCTGCCCCCGCTACAGAGAGGCATTTCCACCACCCAATCCCATGTGACAAGATCGGGGGGGTCCCAGGAGTGCTGCAGCACCGGGGTGACAGGCAAGGTGGCACAGCTGTACAGCAGGACCAGGGGAGTTGGGACACAGGGTGGCTGGGAAACCCCCCATGGAAGAGCCCCAGGAGAACCCAACTTGCCTTGTGAGGCAGTTTGAAGAACCAGCACCCGGGGATGTTGACATCATTGTAAGGACCATTGCCATGGTGGTACGAGGGCTGGCTCTTGGCCTCTTCCAGCGTGTACAGCTCATCCATCTCCTCCTGTGACCAGTGATGGTGAGGTGATGCCAGGAACATCCCCAGCTTGGCAGGAGGGGGAAATCAAGGAAAAAGGGACCAATCCACTACCCCGTCCCACAGAAAAAAACCTTTTACCTGCATCAGGCTGCGGTCCGTTGTGCCCATTTTCTCCTCCACATCCACCTCCAGCTCGCTCAGCTCCTCCACCTGCAGCAGAGAGGGACCCCAGGGGAAGCTGGGTCAAACATCAACTCTCCAGTGATTTAACACTTATTAAAGGAAACTTCTTACTTCCAGTCCCTGGAGCCACACATGGGGCTGTTTTTTGCATGCACATGGGGAGAAGCCCAGCCCCACATCTCCCTCCCACTGAGGAGTCCTCCCTCCCTTCCTTCACCTCCTGCCACATAGTGCTGTTCTCCATCACCACCAGCAGCTCCTGCTCCTCGACCCCAGCCTCGGGCCCCTGGGGCTGCTCCTTGCCTTTCTCCAGGCAGTGCTGCCTGTACAGGTTCTCGATCACCCTGGCAAGGGAGAGGGCAGGGCTCAGGCACCCACAACAGATCTGAGACACTTGGGCAGGGTCCCAGGGAGCCCTCAAACCCTCCCACAGGGCAGCCCCCAGCTCGGCACCCCACCACAGCCCCCTCACCTGTGTGGGCAAGAAGGGCCCTCTGCCTCTGAGGGTGCTGCTAGCAAATTGTCCTGCCGCCCCGGCACCAGGTAGCCCCAGCCGTGCTTCTCTGAGTAATGGAGTGGGAAGCCATCCCAGGCCAGGCGCATCAGCTTTGGTGTCACCCTCATCTGCAGGCTGATGAGGCTGGGTCCTGGCACCCACCCTTCCTCCTCCAGGCGCGGGCACAGCTTGCGGTACCAGCTGGGGAGCAGCAGGCATGGGTCAGAGAACAAAGGGCAAGCCCTGGAGACACCCAAGGTCCCCAGCTCACCCTGGGTGGCCCGGCAGGTGCTGGATTCTCTTGGGTTGCAGCGAGACCGTCTCCTTCAGATGTTCCAGGCAAACCTGGCTCGCAGAGGCTTTCAGCTCCTCATCCTCACCAGGGGGGCCAGGATCTGATAGGGTAAGGAGGACACACTGGCAAAGAGCTCTCCATGCTGTCCTGACAGGAGGGAATGATGGGGAATTCAAACCAGCCTCCAATCACGTGCCCCAGCACGGGGACACAGGCCAGTGATGCTTCACCCTGCCAGCACCAAGGAACCATGGCCCTTTGTTTGGGCACCTGTGGGAAGATGTCCCTGGGAAGGCATCCCCTAAGCACCCCTTGTCCCCAGGGACCACCCACACTCACCTTCCTGCCATTCCTGTGCAGACCCATCTGCGCCCATCGCTGCCACAGGGGCTTTGCTGTTCCCATCCTGATCCTTTTTCTTCTTCTTCTTCCCCGGATTCTTCTTCTGCTTAAACTCCTGCGTGTCCCACTCAAGATCCCAGAGCCAGGGGTCATCCTTGTACCTGCCAACACACCACTGTCATGCTACAGCTTTGTTCCTGTCCCCACCACCCACCGCCCCCTGCAGACTACTCGGCATCTGGTCCCAAGAGCAGCAGGACCTGCACCCCCAGCCCACCGGTACCTGTCCTCATGCAGCAGCTGGCAGGCATCATCGGCCAGGTTCATCAGGGACTTCTTCATCTCCTTCTGCAACTCCTCATAGATGCCCTGAGCATCATCCAGGTACCTCTTCCAGTTCCCATTGACCGGCAGGTAGGACACTCCCATCTCCAGCATCCCTGCAAATGTCACGGGGTGGGGGCACCTGCAGCCCGAAGCAGCAAGGAATTAGATGTCTGCTGGAGGGGATTTGCCCTGGAAGCACAGACTACAATGGACGTGGACACATCTTCATCTAGTTTCCCAGCCCTGCACACCCCTCCATGCTCTTCCCATAAACCTGTAAGGATCCCTGCATCTTCCACCTGCCTTTTGCAGAAATTGCTGCCCCGTGTCGGTTTTGTCTGGATAGAGTTAATTTTCTTCACAGTCACTGGTATGGGGCTGGTTTGGATTTGTGCTGAAAACAGCACTGATAACACAGAGGTGTTTTTGGTTTTGCTGAGCGGTGACTACACAGATTCAAGGCCTTTTCTGCTCCTCACCCCACCCCACCTGGGAGCAGCTAGGGGTGCACAAGAAGCTGTGAGAGGACATGGCCAGGATAGCTGACCCCATCTGATCAGAGAGGTATTCCAGACCATATGATATCATGCTCAGCTCAAAAATCTGGGGCAAGAAGGAAGTGGAAGATGGTCAGGGTTATTCATTTGCTTTCCCAAGTAACCATTACATGTGACAGAGCCCAGCTTCCCTGGAGGTGGCTGAACACCTGCCTGCTGATGGGAAGCGGTGAACGACCTCTTGCTTTGCTTGTGCACACAGGTGTTGCTTTACCTACTAAACTGTCTTTACCTCAAACCCACACACTTTCTCACTTCTACTCTTCCGATTCACCCTCCCACCAGGGGGGAATGAATGAGCAGCCACGTGGTGCTTAGTTGCCCGCAGGGGTTAAGCCACGACGTACCTTAAAACAAGTCTGTGCAATAACCCCAAAACTGCACCACTTCGACCTGCCTCATGAAGTCTGCTTGCCTCCTCCAGCCATGCTGTGCTACTGTTTATTCCTACTCACCTACAGAAAGGGAGTCTGAAGTCCCTTCTGAAAAGAGATTCAGGGTGCCCCAACCTCCAACCACCCCCCCATGAACAAGAGGAGCCACATCCCATCCCCAGAGGAACCACGATCCTCCCCGCTGTCAGCCAAGCCCACAGCCCCTTGGCCAACACCAGCCAGAGCTCAGCAGCTCTCACCTCTCCATGAAAAGTGGTAGCTGCTCCTGAAACACCTCGTGGGTAGCCTGGACATCATGGGCACAGTATGACATCAGCTCCTGGAGGTAGAAGCAGGTGACAGAAGGCAAAGTAGCACAGGGCAAGGCGGTGGGGCTGCGAGAGGACAGGGGACATCACACCCAAAGCCCTTGCAAGAAAGAGCAGCAAAATGGAAAGTATCCCAGCAGCTGTTAACACCCCACTCCCGTCTCAGGCTCCTGATGCCCACTGGGTTGTTGGGGTGGCCCCACACACCTGGAAGTGGCTCCTGATGTCGGCCATGGACCCCTTCACAAAGAGCTCCCGCGCCTCCTTCCGCAGCGGCTCCCCCCCGACGTAGAGCGCGTGCACGTCTGCCAGGTTGTTAATGCTGCTGACGTGCACCCAGTCCCACGAACTGATCTGCAAACAACCAGGCAGGTCAGAGGGTGCGGGATGAGGGCTGGCTGCAGCCGTGGCCAGGAGAGGTAAAGGATGCTGCAGCTGCTGCTCCGTTTTAAAACACGACCACCTCATCCGGAAGGCACCGGGAGAGCTACACCCAGCAGAGCAGCTCCAGCAGCTCCTACTCTGTTAGTACAGGAGCAGACGACCCCACGAGAGGGCCAAATGGTCCCATTTCAGGGTCAACCGTTCCCCTTCCACCCACGCTATTGCCAGTGGCTCAGTTCCTCTACTCACAGCTGGTCCCTCCATTTTGCTGCGTGTTTTCTTCATGTGCTCCTTGACCTGCTGCAGCCCCTTCCTCTTGCCGTGCTTGGCAGCCATCCAGAGGCTGCGCTGGAAGCCCGTCAGCCCTGAGATAGCCATGTGCATGCTCATCGTGTCCAGGAAACGCACCCGGGAGCCCTAGGACACACCAGGAGAGAGAAAAAAATGGGTTTGGGAAATGCTGGAGAAGAAACGTGCCCCCAAACGTCCTGCAGCTGCCAGCAAGAGCCACCCTGTGTTATCCAGCTGCAAGTCGTCTGCTCAGGCTGCTTTTATCAAGGCAAAGCTTTGCCTCCCAGCACCCCTCTTCTGGGGTCCAGGACTATCCCCAGTGCAGGCTGTCAGCTGCTGAGAGGCTCCTGCCACATCCCCAGCTCCAGAAACCTTACGGGGTGCAAGAATATCTCCCCTTAAAGGACTCAAACCTCAACCTGTTCCGCAAGATGAAGCGAGCACAGCCCGGAGCTGCCTGTGCACAAGAGCGTCTGCCAAATAACCCCGAAAAGCCAGCGCAAACGAGTACCCAGGTACCAAACTGCAGCTGCCGGCACAAAGCAACAGCACCACAGGTTACCTGGATGAGGTACTGCTCCTTGATGAACGCCCGGTCGAAGGCCACATTGTGCCCCACCACCACTCTCTCCGGCCAGTCCTGCTTGCTGGCACAGCTGGCACCTGCTGGGCTCTCCAGGGGAATGAGGTCGGCCAGGGTGAGGTGGCTGGACCAGGAGTACCGCTGCTCCAGCAGCCGCCTGCTGCACCACGAGTACCTGTGGAGGACAAGGAGCACGCCACAGCTGTAAAAAAATAAAGTCAGGGCTCCCAGGACCGACAGCACCTTCTGTGACATGGGGTGCCGAGCAGGATCAAGGTGACTGACCCTGGGGTGCGCCGCAGCTGCTAACCAGGATGCGTTCCACATCCCAGAGCCACGCTTTGGGGCTTCGCTGTGTTCTTCCCACAGGAAGGGGCTCCTCTCGGGACCATCCCTATCTTTCCCGAAGCTGTTCCCCCCCACCGCCGCGACGGACACGACCCCAGCATCCCATCTCACCAGGCGTGCGGTGAGACCGCCACGGCCAGCGTCGGGCAGTGGCCATCAGCCACGCACACCTCCACGTCCAGCACCACCGCCCGCTCCTCAGGGAAATCCACAGCTTCCGCTCGCCCATCGGGGCCGTAGCGGGTCCAGCCCAGCTGCCACGCCCACCGCGTGGGCACGGGGGGCAGCTCGCACTGCAGCAGCTCATGGGCCGCCTCCAGGTAAGGCAAGCTCTGCTTCTGAGCCAGGAGACGAAAATGCTCATCGATGTCGTCCCCGTACATGCGGGGCAGCTGCAGGTCCACGTCGGGCAGCGTGGAGGTCTCCTTGCCCCACAGGTCATGGCGTTGCAGGTGCTTCACGCTCCTCTGGATCTCTGCCGCCGAGTAGCGTACTTGGGCCCCACGGAAGATCTGCTCATGGAGCGTCCTGGACAGCATCTGGATGTTGAGGGGGTTCGTGCGCCGCTGGCCTTTGCCCGGCTCGGGGCTCGGGGTGTCCGGCAGCGGGCGGCTGGCCGAGGAGCCGGAGCTGCATCGCCGGAGCTTGGAGCCGCGGGCTGCAGCACAGCCCCGCACCCATCTCCTCCAGAGCAAGCGCCTCATCCCCCCCATCGCTGTCGGGGCGCAACCTCCGGCACGGGCTGCTCCTCCCGGGCGCTCCGAGCTGCGGGGAGAGACCCACAGCGAGGGGCGAGCTCGGCACCGCCGCGGGCACGGCACCGTCCGGGCTGCCCCCGCACCACACGGCCGGGGAAGGCCGGGCTGGCCGGCTGCGATACGGCCCCCCAACCCCGACACCACCCCCCCCCCCCCCCCCCCCGCCCCGCCACCGCCCCCCCCCCCCCCCCCCCCCACCGCCCCGCCCCCCGCCCCGCCCC
>WTSP01028133.1:36689-52220 GCA_025331215.1 Actenoides lindsayi | reverse complement strand
CACTGCTGGCTCATGTTCAGGCAGCTGTCAATCAACATCCCCAGGTCCTTCTCTGCCTGGCAGCTCTCCAGCCACTCCTGCCCAAGCCTGTAGTGCTGCTGGGGGTTGTCGTGAGCCAAGTGCAGGACCCGGTATTTGGCCTTATTGAAACTCATGAAATTGGCCTTGACCCAGTGATCCAGCTTATCTAGATCCCTCTGCAGAGCTTCCCTACCCTCAAGCAGATCGATACTTCCACCCAGCTTGGTGTCATCTGCAAATTTCCCAAGGGTGCACTCATCCAAATCATTGATGAAGATGTTAAACAGGAGTGGCCCCAGTACTGAGCCCTGGGGGACACCACTAGTGACTGGCAGCCAACTGAATTTAACTCCATTGACCACAACTATTTGGACTCATCCATCGAACCAGTTTTTCACTCAGGAAAGCGTATGCCCATCCAAGCCAAGAGCAGTCAATTTCTCCAATAGAACGCAGTGGTAAACGGTGTCAAATACCTTGCTAAAGTCAAGATAGACAGCATCCACAGCCTTGCCTTCATCCAACAAGCAGGTCAGCCTGTCATAGAAGGAGATCAGGTTTGTTAAACAGGACCTGGCCTTCATGAACCCATGTTGACTGGGCCTGATTACATGGTTGTCCTTCATGTGCTGCATAATAGAACCCAGGATGATCTGCTCCATCAGCTTCCCTGGTACCAAAATCAAACCAACAGGCCTGTAGTTCCCCGGATCATCCTTCTGTCCCTTCTTATATAAGGGTGTTATGTTGGCTGACTTCCTATCTGCTGGAACCATGTGAGTTATTGTTATTTATACTCCTGTAGCACTTCAGGACTCTTAACACCTGATCATGTGCTGTTACCAAAGTGAGTTGCCCTGATAGAAGTAAGTGTATATGGGTACTTGAATCACATACGTACTCAGATTCTTGTTATGCACTCGCAGGCTAATTATTTTCTCAGCTACAGAAGCCTAAATGGTGACTGATGTTCCTTAGAAAAATGAATGGAAGAATGGACTAAGTTGAGGGAAAAAAAAAAAATGCCACAGGCATTCACTTCTTGACATGAAGCCCATTCTATTTCAAAACAGTAAGAGAAGGAAGGTGAAACTCATTCTATTTTGAGTTCCAAATTTAGCAACTGAACAAAATGCTTAAACATACCCTTCAGAACTGAAGAACTATTACGTGGTGTTATCTTTCATTTTACCCTTAGGCATCATAAACTGCAACATAACCTATCTGTCCATACGGTCCCTCCTCTTGGAATTTAGTTCTGGATTATTGCAAGCTTCCTTTCACCTGCTTTACCAAAGCAAATCATCTCTTTCTTAGCCATATCACAAACTGCTGCAATGGTTATTTTCTTTGCCTGTCATTTTTGCTATTTTACTCTGCTCTGTGTCCATCTATTCTCCCCTCTAGGGAATCACATACAGAATCCCTCAGTGCATACCCTCACATACACATGCCCTCAGTTGAAATATTTTATGGCTCCAGGCTCTTCAATCTCATGGATTTCAGTTCTAATAAGCCCTTTTAGACAAAATCCTTTGCATCAACTCTTGATTTAGGAAAAGCTTCCTGGAAAGAGGCACAAATCTAACATATCATTTTCTTTCAAATTCCTCCTCTTCTTTTCAGGGTATTACTACAAAGCCTAGCAAAGCCAGTGAAGGTAATTTAGATTCTGGTGTGCCAAGATCACCTGTTTTGATCCTACATTATTCCTCCTTGCTCCTCACTCTCTTTGCTATATATAGATTGTAACTGTTCAGGACAGTTACAGTATTGTAGTCAATAAGGATCAGGTGTTAAGAGTCCTGAAGGGTTACAGGCATATAAATAACAATAAATAAAGATGGTAGGTCTGTATTAACCAATTACACCATAGACATAACACTAGACCTGACTTTGCTTTTTTTTTTCTCATTCATATCCTGTTGTGGTTTGCGAGATTATGTATCAATGTACTCATTATACACTACACTAGCTGAGATGCCTCTAGCAGTCTAATCACAGTTCTCTGTCCTTTTCACCAATACAGCCAACCCTGAGCTTTCTGCTGTTATTATCAGAATCAGTGGACCAAAGCTGACTAACTTAAAGTTGCCACAGAGAATCTTAAATTATAGTCAACCAACACAGACATAGCCATGGCAGCTAGAGGGAAAAAGATCAAAGTAGCCATGATGGAGGGTAAGGCTATGACTTTTGGATCAAGACCATGCCTTTCCTACTGCCCAGAAGTACTTAGACTGAGTGTTCACGCTGGTGCAACACACAGTGATTGGAAAACTGCAAGGCTCAGCCTTCAGTAAAGTCTAACATCTATATCTAACACTCTGGTAAAGGCCCAGTTTTAGTGATAAACAAAGATAGGTTTTTGCAACTCTTCAACTAAAGGGTCGTCGAAGGAAAAGAACGGCTAGCGCTGGCTGATAAGCTGCACTTAAACAGCATTAGGTCAGCAGAGAAACCATGTATTCCTCTAAGTAAATGCCTCTGGCATTTCCACTTTCTTTGGCAAGGTTCCAAAATACCTTTAGAAGACAACAATGAATTAAGTCATTTCTGTGACAGCCTGAAGGTCATATATATGCCTGGAGGGTGCTACTGGTTAGAAAGGAAGCAATGCTGTGTGTGAATGTCTCAGCTGAAAGCCTCCTGGCAGTTTTTGGTTTACTGAACTGGAAGTGAATTGCAGTCTTTAGTGCTGTAGTTGCCACAAGAACGTCCTGCTATACTTGCCTGTAGCTGAAAGAAGGCAGTTGTCACATTCCTTGCTCACTTCCTTTAGGATCCACTGAGAGAGAGAGAGAGAAGGTCCGCTTTGCAGACATATGGTTTTGGTGGAAAATTTAGCTCTGCACCAGAAAAAGCACAACATTCCTCCTTCTGCTCTGCACAAAATGAAAATCCTGTAAGAATTTAAACAGGTATTTCGTTCATTTGGCTCTCTAGAAGGTGGACTTACAGGGTCACCAGAGGAGAGGGGGTGGAAATAAAAAAAGTCTTGCTTGAAGTAAAAAAAAACAAACCCTCTCCAAAACAAGCAATGCAAAAGTTGAGGGAGGAATCCATAAACAAGACAGACAGAGGCTAGGGAAATGGTGTTTAAATGTGGTTTTGTATTTGTAATTGTTTACTGGGAGAGATATGTAACCTTGCAACACTTGAACAAAATACGATGAGTAATAGGACAACAGCTATGCCATCTCAGCCAAAAAGGTGACCTAAAATAGTTTTGCATTATTTATACTTTCATATGTTCAATGTTTGCCTGGTTACTATTGTCTTCACTGGAGTTTGTCTCCACCACAGCCAAAATTTTAATGCAACATTTAAACTTCTAATCTATACAACAGCCAATGAACAGATTCCTTTACTTCTTATTAGTCCATGAGGTTTTTAGCAAGGTTGTAAAAATAAAAATTATGAAAAGCATTAAATATGATACACAGATATGAAATTGATCAGACCCAGTAATGGGTAGTCATAGCTGGGGTGAAGTAAACTTTTCCTGAGTAAGGCAAGCTGGGTACTAAGAAAGGCTTCTCAGATAGCAGATGAAGTGATCATTTATAAAATGAAGACAATCTCTCTTCTACAGGGGAACCTATAAATGATCGAAGTGTAACCCAAAGAAACCCAAGAATTGAATGCACTCTGGTGGCTGGGCTCCTGGGAAGCTTTCAGTGGTCATAATGGCTACAAAAACCCTGGAGATCAATATAATTTCCAGCAATGTGCACAAAACCTTTTTGCTGAGCAAGGAGGTGAAATCTGATTTCACTAAAGCAGCAGGCTCAACAGTCTACAAGGCTGGTGGGAAACATTACTTTTAATAGTACAGGATGATGGCTACAGAGGATGTTCTTGTCCAACACCTGTGTTGTAAATAAAAAAGTTTCATGACAACATGTGTAAAAGTATATTAAAATTGCTATATTAAATCTGAAGTTACTGCACATGAAATTATTTCACAATAAAGCGGAAGTTTTGCTCTAATAGTTGTCCAGGCTAGTCACAACTACATAAACAAAGATATCATGTGACAATTGCTGTTCATTCCAGTGACTAACTTTCTAACTGCCTTCGAACTTGCTGAACTGCATCCATTGCTGAATGTCATCCTAGCTAGACCTAAGTGTGAAACAGTTTCCCTGTCCTCTCAACACTTCAAAAACTTCCCTGCTCTATCACTACAAACTGAAGACCTTCAGAAGGAGGTTTTTTCCTTAATTTTTTTTTAATTCTAAAAGAAGGTTACATCTTCCAGGAGATTTTGTGTACTCAAATGGAGGTAGAGCCTCTGATGTTCTCTCACATTTCAAATTACCACCCTAACCTAACACTACTACTTCCAAGGGTCACCCTACTTCAGTTAGAAATGTCATCCCAACAAGCCACAGTCATAAAAATTATCTCAAACTATGCTTGTTTTTTACAAAATTTCCCATTTTGGCAATCTGGTGTGCTGGTACAACATTAGTAGCTGAGCTGAAGGATTTCTGAGCAGCCCAGCTTTTAATAGCTTCAACCCTCATAATTCAAGCACCATTAACTGTCTTCTCCATACTGCATTTCCGTTCAACATGCTGTCCATCTAGGTTGTATTATGTTAGAAAGAATAAACACAATGTGTTCTGAAACCTGACATCACTTCTATCTATTATTCAGTTTTCAGAACTAAATGAATTAAATTCTACTATATATCTGAGACATAGATCCAAGATGCTACCAATTTGCATGCAAAGCTTTTCATATTTTCCTGTACTCTCAGGGAAGTAAATACTGAGCTGTAAGTAAAACACCACATTTTTAAAATTTCTCTAGTAGGTTTCTTATCCACAAAACTATCCACCACATTGCTCTGACCTTTTACCACCAGATATTAGAAACTATTAAAATATTATAGATCTTGACCAATGCGCAAAATATTCT
Organism: Actenoides lindsayi; assembly: GCA_025331215.1. Lineage (NCBI taxonomy): Eukaryota > Metazoa > Chordata > Aves > Coraciiformes > Alcedinidae > Actenoides > Actenoides lindsayi. Next base: position 47,270 of record WTSP01028133.1, on the reverse strand, counting down.
AGATAAATCTTTAAATAGTAATACAATCTGCTATTCTTCTCATGTTGTTACAGAAAATTGAGTTGCTTCTATCAGTTCAATCATACCTATGCACAAAGCAGTATATTAGTCTTAATCTTACCTTTTCAGGTTTTTGAGTGTAATTCAAAATATGTTTCTGTATTTCATAAACAATTATATGTTTCTGCAACTCATTACAGAAGTAAACAGTATCAACAAAAGTTTTTATAAAAAATCCCATGATGTTTTAGGCATTAATATACAAAATAATTTATGACATCCATAAGAAGTTCTATAAAACAATTTTGAAATTTTGTTGCTCAAATCTGATGTTTATCTTCTTTTTTTCTCTTTTTCAGGAATCATCCCAGAAGATCTTTAACCAATGTTAACTATGCAGTTAGAATACACCTTTTTTCTTCCTTTCTTACAATCTAGTAACTATGAAATTTCAAAGATATTACAGGTCAGGTTTTGCTACCAACAAAAATCACATGGTTAAAAACTATATTACTCCAGGTGCCACATTCCTCTTGTAGATAGTTCTCTGTATTATATCTCAGACTGATACTGTACGCACAAACACTATATTATGACCGTAGATGAAGAGTCCCCTGTTCTCATAGCAGAAACACCTCATCCTCCTCACTTTTGTCATGATGCAAAGGAAAGGAAATATGATGCTTTTGAACTACACGCAGACTTCCACAGGCCATTAAAAGCTACAGCATGAGAAGCTTTACAATCAGATAATCAGATCTGATTAATTTTTGATTCACGATTTGTAACTAATAAAACCTAGTACCCCTAAGGCCAGATTGTACACACTGATTGCATTGTGACTACTCTAATAAGCAGTCTCCTATAGGAGTGGTGTTCAAACCCTGTAGTTAAAAGATGCTACTTAAAAATTTTCCAAAAGAAACACCTAAACATGTCCACCTCTATGAGGTAAATTTAAGAAAACTTTTCCTAATTTCCTTTCATAGGCTTAATGATCTCTCTGGAGTTCATTTCAATAACAGAAGCATTTAAGCTGCACTTTCAGCACTAGTGAGGCAGACACTCTGAAATAACAGCAATTTCATTTAAAGCATTCTTTATCTAAGCTATAGCTAACCAGCCTATGCATCCTGTGAGAGAACAATTGCAACTCATCCATTTTATTGTAGCAACATAGGTTTGACCTGCTAGTTCTACAAGCCTGCTTCTAAGTGGTGGCAGTTGGCTCTGCAGAAAGATTCTTCATCCTTAGCACTAGCTCAACACATAGTGCTGGATGTAAAAGGAAAAGGGTCATTCTCAAACCTTGCAAGAGATCCTTGTGTTGGGAGTTGAAGAATGGATTGCCATTGTATCTTGAATAGATACAAAGGTGTACAGAGTTCTGTAAAAATTATTTATCTCACAGTTAATAATTAGGCATCTTCCCATATCTTCTCACATTTCCCCCCTCCTTTTACTTATAACAATTTCTACTTCCCTTCTTTAAACTTCATTATACTCTTCAGAAAGCAAGGAAAATTTGGCCAACCACTCCAAGGCCCTAACTCCCAAAAGCCACTGGGGAGGTCAAAGTGCTGTGTATATAAGCAGCTCTGCATAGCACCAGCACAAAGTGCTCCACCTGCAGCTGAACTCAGCCTGATCACCAAGATCTGAGAGATTTGCTTGCATGTGCACTGACAACCATGGACGGCATCTTCATTGGGCAGAGAAAACTCTGACAAGATGAATGGCATGGTGAAGATGCCACAGGTCTACCCAGCTCCTCTATATCCTTTATATGACAGCACTTGTATTTCTATCCACCCATCATGTTCTTGAAGACCTAACTAATGTACACAGAGGGCAGAGGACACATTTGATATCCTATTTGTAGTCCACCTGGCCCAAAGTGTACTACTGCTGGCTAGTGAAATCTCAATGGAAAAACACTGATAGGTAATAGAGTTATTCAGTTCAGTTTCACTTGCCTTCCTGTAAAGCATCTCTGCATTAACCTATGCCACCAACTCTGTATTGCACTGTCAGTAGTTTAATCAAAATTTCACATATTTAAATGCTTTGCAAGGTCAAAAAGTAAATTGTTCAGGATGAAATTTTTTAGTACATATTTTTTCACTGTTACCCTTCTTTGTTCACAAGGTGAGGTTTTTTTATTTTTCTAATACATCAGTCAGACTTCTTTGCTGGCTTACTCTTACCAATACTCAAGGCTTTTTTTCCTTTTGGTGTAATATGAATATGTGTAAAGATTTTTCTATTTTCCAGCGGTGTGCATATGAAGAATTTAACAGATGTCACTTGAACCAGTGCCTCAAGATTGCAGTAGCTGCAGTTTCATTAGCGAGCACAACTTAGTTCCATCAGCACACTGCATTAGGTCTGCTTTCTGGGCTGGAGCACAATGCAAGGTTCAGCCTAAACAGTCCAATTTCCATTGATGAATAAGCAATTCCCGAGGCAGAAGTGGGAGGACAGCCAGTGCACTCGGGCTCTCCTTTCACTGGGGTCAAGACACAAAAGGAGTCCTCCATGGGCCACCAGTTTTGCGAAGAAAACATTAAGTCTTCAGTGGTCTGTGTAACCACTGCTGTATTCCCAAGGATTTCTATTTATTCTCCCTTCAACCCTTTCTAACAGTGACCTTATCCAAAAGCAAAAAGCTCATTGGCATGTAATATAGATCACATTAATCCAACAATGTATTTGCTACTTCAGATGCCAGGAAATTACATTTTCCCTGGTAAACTCACATACACAATTTCATTTTGTTATATTCATTCAGCAATTATCCTGATGTGTCTTTTAATAAGACCATCAACCCCTCCTATCAAAATAAAAATCAGAAAGACTGTTCTTTCAGAATCTTATCTTTTCCAAAAAAACCATTAATTAGTTATTTTATGAAATTCAGAACAGTAGCTTGTTTTAAAGAATTATAATGAAGACTTGTAAGCTTTCTAGTATTGCACATTAGCCTGGAAGATAGTTCATTAGTATGTTCACTGTTTGATATTTTGTATATTTCAGATACTTTATTTTAAATAAATAAATAAAAGAGTAATTTCAACATCTGATTTTCTCCCATTGCTCCATAATACTTTTCTCAAAGATGATGTTTGCCAAAGCCGTATTGAGGATGTTCTTAAAACGTAATTGGGCCTCAGGCTTTTGCTGTTCTTTTACCTGTCATCACACACTAGCCACCTGGCTCATTTTTTAGTTAAGAATGCTTTCTGTCTCCAGAGGTATATATCCCAAACTCAGTACCAGGAGCTTCTGATTGAATCCTTTGTACTTCAAAGAAGCTGCAGTTTTTAATCATAAACAATGAAGACATGAACATGAGTGTTATCCATACATTTTACAAGTCTGACTTTCAAGAGAATCTTGTTTCAGTTGTGAGAAAGAAATTACATGTGTGCAAATGGTATGTATTAATCAATACTTTAAAACTTTATCACATCAGTGATTTTGATGACAAAAATAATTTTACATATGAATCCAAATGGTGCTATCATAAGCAAAATGACAAATATATTTTCAGCTTCTGTGTGGTTCATTCACAGGCATATAAAATAACACTTGCTATAACCTGGAGTCTGTTTTTATGATGTTATTTTAACCTTGTTTTCAACATAACATCATAAGCCTACCCACAGCTATTCAAAATAACAGTCCAGATGCTGCTATAATTTCACTAGCATAAATGTAATAACAGTGTGAAACCTCCAGATGATTAGCATGAATGCTACTATTCTCATTTCACTTCTGCAGGGCTTTGAAGGTCCTGGATTTCCGTTACTGTAAGGTTTTTTCATAACGAAATGTTGAAAAGTGCTGAACAATTTGAACGAGCAAAATGATCTGATACCTCCATCTTCAAGTATTTGCTGCTTATTTCTAAACAGTACCTGGGAAGAAAGAAAGCTTTATAACAGGGTTCTGTCCCCATTTTGCACATCCCCATGGCAATACGTACTGCTTGTCCTCCTTTTTTCCTAATGAACTTATGATCACTTTTTATTCTCTCCGGCATCAAAATCCAGCTCAAAAAGAGGAACAAAGGCAGATACCCCAGAAGATGGCAGATTTGAGCTTAGCCAACAGTCTTTAAAAAAGCCTTCTCAGTCATTCCTCTGCTTTCAGCCTGTACCTTCCACCTACATTTCAAACTCTGTATATAAGGAGATACGCACCTGCCACTGGAAGTTTTTTTTCAGTAAAGGACAATGACCTGAAGCCTGTCAGATGTTTAAATAAAAAGGCATTTGAAACAAAATTATTAAACATTACAAAAATGTATTGATCTATTTTACTCTTTGGACATGAAGTACACTCCTACAAATGAAAATTTTACCAAAAAGCCTGTTCGAAAGGGACAACTATTTGATACAATTTGTTTTCAGCCATAATCCCAATATACCTGTTTTAACAGAGGTAGATATTGGAGCTGCATTACTCATAACCAACGCCAAAATGTTGAAACGAGTATGTGTATTACTTCTACATATAGTATATATGATGCTCATTCTGCCTTTCTGATTCGTATGGACTTTTACACAGGAACTGATACAAATAAAACTGGTAGAGTTCGGAGCTTTTTTACTTCTAATTTACTGTAGAGATGCACTTTTGCATATGTACATTTCCCAGGCATTATAATACATCACCCTACTCCCTGCCTAACTTTGACCAAATGGTGCAATACAGAAAAATTAAAATCAGACATGAACTACAGTTAATAAATATATACTAAATATGCATATACTAACAATTGCTGCATTGTATCAATGGTAACAGAAAGTTTTACAGTGAAAACTGCACTACATAAATCCACTTAAAGCAATGGAATGCTATGGCTAGGGTGTTATTAGACTGATCAGAAACCGAGCAGAAAATCTATGCTCAAACAAAAGCCTTTAGGAGACGAGCCACAGTCATGGTTTGTTTGTGAGTAACTTAATTGTAAGAAACAAAAGCCAGAACTGGAGACTCATTATTAGTACTGGTCCAATTACATGTATTCAAAGATAATCAAGATAATATGATACCTTAACATTTAATGGATGACTCTATTGAGATTTTAAAGTGCAAATTATGTTGGGATATTTCATTACAAAGCTGCTAAATTTTACCTAAAGAAGAAAACTTTCCATGCCATCACCAGGAATGAAAGACCACAGGAATGGTGTAAGTATACAAAATCTACAAGCCAACAAATAAATATTTCTTCATGGCTGTAGCAAACTTAGTCTCATATCCAAAGAATAAATTCAGAAACACTCACCATGATTCCAGTGAGTAAACAGACTCCTTTCCCACAGTATGTATTAGGTACCATGTCACCATATCCAATGGATAGAAAAGTTATTGAAATCAACCACATTGCCCCAAGGAAGTTGCTAGTAACATCCTGTTGATCGTGGTACCTGAAAAGAAAAAGAAAACAATTTATCATGAAAATTTCTGTTAAACTTTTGTGCTGTCAGAAGGAAATCACATGAACTGGTCATAGAACCATTCTTGTATTCTACAATTATTTCTTTTTTAAAAGCAGGTATAATGAATTAAATGAAACTCAAATACAATTACGTCAGCAGAAAGAAACAGCGCAACAATGGCAGCAATAGTAGAGATACTCAGGATGGTTTATAATTCAGTATTCTGTTGTTAGTATTATTAAGATAGCAGAAACCTCTACTTTTTTAATAGATTCTCTTCATTAGCAGTGCTAATTCTGCTAATCCTGCTAATTCTCTGTGGTGGCCTAAGACACCAGTCTACTGCTGTTGCTGCAGTCTGAGTCAATTATGAAAGTCAGGACAGGACACGGGGGCAAGCATATGGGAGACCACATCCCCATCCCCTCAGCCTAGATGTAAGTACATGATCAGAAACCTCATCATGAACTATCATGTAAATGCTGACTTAGACAAACTAAGATCGTCTCTCTCCTTCAACATGTTCAAGATAAACAGAAAAGTATGCCATTGCATTTCTTGTTGTCAAATGATCTTTACCTTAAATATAGCAAAGCCTCCCTTGTGTAAATCTGCTATTAAGTGTAATTTCCCAATGTGCCATTTGTTGTCTTATTTTAAATATTCTAGTGGAATGTCTTAATTTTCTCCTTCAAAGGAAGCAAGTTCAGATGAATAATCTAATATTCACATGGTATTTACATCTACTCAACTGGGATGCCATAAGGACACAGTTCAGGGCTAAAACCTGTTGACACCACTCACTCTGGTGGTTGAGGGAGGAAGGGGAAATGCCTCGTAGCCTAATGTAGGTGAATTTTGCTCCCAAAACAGAGTGTCTCTGCAACAGAGACCATCCATGGCAGCCACTGCACAGATGGTTGCAATAACTCCTGTGGTTGCTGTGAAGCGTCAGGTTAGCTATATATGCTGTTGGATCCTTACAGGTATTATTCAAACTGGTTCTTAAATCTGCGTCTCAGAGTGCGTCACAGAGGAGCATTAGAAAATTAGTTCACAAATCTGTAAGCAACCTGCTTTTCACTGAAATATTGCTTTAGTTTTCTTCCTTTCTGAACAACAGTCATCATGATGGAGCAGGAATGCAAAGTGAGCACAAAGGTGCTCTCAGGAAATTCCCTATTCTCTCATTTGCAAGATATTCACTATAACTATCTGTCAAATGCCTTCTTCAAAGTCCCACCTCTGCCTTGATGGTTACAACAACCTAAAAACCTCTTTGACCGCCAGAGACTAGAGCAATCATTCCAAACAAATTTGTTCCATATTTGACCTCTTCTCTTTCTTCTCCTGGCTCCAGTGTTGTCTTTCTAACATACTTTATACAAGCTTCTAAAGTTTTTTTGTTCTGCACCTAGAACAATGCAGTAAGAGCCCACATTTAGAGCTCCTATAGTTGACAGTGATACAAAGAACGATAATCTCAACAGCAACAGAAGCAGTAAAAAAAGACAGTAAACTTGACTTAACTCATGACCATAGAGCTCTGCACAACAAAGATATCTGATACTGCTTTTTTTTCCTGTCTGCACAGATGTTATAGATTTTAGTCTCCACTTAGAAAACTTAGTAAGTAACAGCTGTGAAATATATGGATGCAGGGAGAGAGACGTACTCATCCCAACCGGGAAGCAAGAAGAAAGCCTATGTATTTTGCAAGTCCCTACAGAATACCATCTAAGTGATATAACCCATAAGCTTTGGATGAGCTTCACAGAAGGGCACTTAAACCACAATACATATCTATAGCTGAACACCAATAAATGCTTACATAAATATTTATAATACATTTCCTTAATGCTCTTCTTTGGGTTTTAAACCTGGCCATTACCATACTTCAGAGAGAAAACAGTTTTCCAATGAAAACGAAAATGCAATGCAATAGTTTTGATTTTTTTTTCTGTATTTTGTCCAAATAGTTACATCCTTATAAAATTTCAGCCCTACATGGTGATAATTATAGAAATCTTGGTACGACTGAATCCAGAATATTCAAATACAACTCAGTAAGTTCCTGAAATAAACATGCAGTTTCACATAAAGAAAGCCAAAACCTCTCTTAAGCCCTGAACAACACAGAGAAAAGAAATGGAATTTTTATCCATTTATCATCTTTTACCCATGCCAGAAAACACACATGGCAATGTACACATAGATCATTTAAAAGGTGACATGGGGTTAAATTTTAAAAGGCACAACTGTAGTTTTACTAAGTTTCACTTGAGACAGGGTTCTTAATTAGTAAGGTCCCCTAGATGAAATATTCATTAAAGCCATCTACATCCATATTTAGAAGCACACTTCAAGGACCTCTTCAAATGTTTTAACTTGTGAGCTCAGCACTCTTGGATTTCCTATGCTGAATATTTCAACTAGTTGTGATTTTAAGGTTATAGTTCAGCAATCAAATGATGCACATTTACCTTAAAAACCATCAATACTTATGACTTGCACTAAGAAATAAAGGATACTTTATACCCTCCTTACGGGCTCAACTGCTCAAGCATGGCAAATCATGCAAATTACAACCTAATTTCATCTTTCAACTAACCCAAATACTCTTTTTCTCTCACAACTGTACAGAGAAAGTTGAGGGAGTGACTTCTCAAGTTAGAAATCTGTAAGTAAAACAGAGACAATCTAAAAATGGACAGTCAGTTATTTCTATACCAGATTTACAGGATGGTAGACTGGTTTTGTCTTGTTTTTTATAATCTCACTCATGATTTTTGAATGTCTGTGGTAAGTAATTCTGGTACATGCCTCCACTCCTCTGAATTTCATAAGATTACAGCTGTGTACTTCTAAGGACTCTACTATGTCATTAGGCATCACCATTGCTTAGGGTTCAAGCCTGGACGAGCAAAGCCAAGGGAGACTTTGGCTGTTCTGTGTCCACAGTCAAGTAGTAAATTATTACATCTATATCAAAACAGGAAAAACAATTTCTTAAATAGGAATTGCAGCATCTTCTTTGTACAACCATGGGAAAAATGAGCATTGGAAGTATTTCAATTGCTTTGCTTTGAGGAGGAATGAAATCTTCTTATTACTTTTTTGACTTGCTTTCAAAGTTATCACAGCCCTAAAAACTGAACTTCTCCAGGTATGCAAGGAGCTGTAAAAGGACCACAGCAAGAAGTTATCCCATGTTATTCCACCAATGCACTCTAACGTGTTGCACTCAGGTCACCAAAAGACCCCAGAAAAGTCATTCCCATCATTGTATTTTTCACTTTGCTACTGAGGCTATATCCAGCAGAGACAATTGCTGCAGACATTATAGTGAGGAGAAAAGCTATCCACACAAACATCTGGAGCAGAGCTGTCTTGATCACTGTCAGTTGTCATCTGCCACTACAAACACATCCTCTTTCTAGCTGGATGCTGAAAGACAGCTTGGATGTAACATACTCTCAAATTCAACTGCAGTTTTCTCAAACTATTCATTCAGTCTGTATCTGAAAGCTCTGAAATCTGACAGAAAAATACGGTACCATGAAGAGATCAGAAACCCAAAAGCTCAGTAAGTAAAGAAAAAGAAATGAAGATTTCCTTTCAGCGACAAAGCTGAAGTAGCAAAACCACCCAAAAGCAAAATCCAGTCATTAACAATCAAATTCCAAACCATAAGCTTTTTGTCTTTAGTCTTTAGTTGGAAAAGGTTTTTATTTTTTAAAAATCTTTTGATTTTTCAAATTTGAATCACTACAAAAATATTTACTTTAATATTTAAAGCCCACCGTCCTTAACCAATAAAATCTTGCACTGGAAACACAGTGAGCTAGTTGAAGATAACTTATATTAATGGTGTGAAAACTACAGCTATAAACAGGTTGATTTTCTGGATCACACGCAGTCTCACACAGCAGCAGAAAAGCTGTGTATTCCCCCGAGGTAGGAAAATCCTCAGCTGAAGCCAAACAGGCCTAAGTATTATCACGTTTTTCTCTCCTTCTCTAATAAGCAATGTGCTAGCAGGCAGGCGCTGCTGCAGCTGGAGCAGGTTACTCACCAGGCAATCCTCATCCTGTGAAATACCACTATCCAGTTCGCACCAACCAGTGTATATAAGTCCTGAGGCTACTCTAATTTAAACCAAAAATAGCTGAATGATTAGATTTGTGCAAAAATAGCATGGCTCAATTCCTTCCAAGCCAAACTGAGTGGGAGTTTTACAATTCATCTCAGGAAGACATAAATGTATTCCTCAGCTGGTAATACTGCAGTGGCTTGGGTTGTCAAAGCAATATTCCCGAGTCTTTATCAAACAGCAATCCCTTTCTTCTGCTTTCACTATCAGTATTGTGATTTTCAGTACTGCTTTCCTTCAGGACTATGTTCATATTTTGTGATATTTCATTTAACTGGTAAAACGCCTGCTTTTTTAGCTGCACACAGTTATCACACTGACATCTTGACATCTAACACACATTCATCTTAGAAAGTGATGGATAAGAAGACATCAAGTATAACATAAGCTTGACCACTGCCACATTAATTCACACTTAGCACCTTCATTTCAGTTTACCTTGCCTCCATGGATAGTCTCTGGTAATTTCACCATCTTTGGTTTTTCTTTTTTGAACAAGTCTAGGAAAAAACTAAAAAATGACTCTTTTGATAGGGAAGGAGTTTGCCTGCTTTTACCATAACCATGAAGAAATTCCTGGCCTGCACTACAATGGCAATCCAGTTTGAATTTAGTCTTGTCAAATCTTGAAAACTTTTAGACTAGTAACAGCTCCAAACAGGCATAGACCATTAAATCAGAAACTTGTCAAGACTGTTGAGATACTGATTGATCTAAGCAGCTATTAAAGCTCTCCCACAGTATCAAGACATTCTGTTACTAAGTACCTTTTTAGTCTTAGTTAGACGGTAGGTACTGGCAGCTTTTTATGTGTTAATACAGTGATGATAACAGACAGATCTTTTTATTCCTTTATTCCTTCTCACTTCCTCCCATTTAAAAGAAGAAAAATAAAAATAAAAATAAATAATAAAGAGAAAAAAAAAAAAAACCAACCAAAAAACACCAAAACTACAACAGATTTGGAAAGAACATTCT
>WTSP01028133.1:25993-36653 GCA_025331215.1 Actenoides lindsayi | reverse complement strand
TTTATCCCTCCCTACTCCCTACAATTAAAAAGAAAAAAAATAAAAATAAAAATAAATAAAAAAGAGAAAAAAAAAAAAAACCAACCAAAAAACCCCAAAACTACAACAGATTTGGAAAGAACATTCTAATTGAAGTCCATGGAAGAAATCTTTCCTACCCTGATGAGTTTAGGATCAGAAAGGCAGCCTGAAAAGAGCATGTCACTCCTTGCCTTTTTTCTAACATGTCGACATCCTCCAAATACTTATGAACAGCAGCAAAAATGCTCTCGTCACAAAAACCACTCCATGAAAGTGAAAAACACCACAGCAAATGTCTGGATTTCATACAGAGACTTGTATCAGTAGCAGTACTGAACCTAACCGAAAGTAACGGATGCAAGGTAAGTTGACTGTATTGGTTTTTACAGTGGTCAAAATGTTCATGATTTTTCTAAGAGTATTTGTTGATTATTTATGGAAAACTAAAAAAACCAACTGAGAAATGTTAAATATAATTATGTAACTAGCATGTGTTACTATTTTAGCTAAAATGGATGGAAAAAAATAGAAGAAAACAAGAGGACAGAGGAGAGAGAGAGAAATCAATGCAAAAACAGAAGGTTAAGATAGCATGTTTTAAGAAATTGTATCATTATTCTTGAATATAAATTTCAGATGAAACATCAATATGAAGATAGAGAATTATATTCAAAATAGAAAAATAAAAATTACATTAAAAAAAATAATATTTAAACCCCTGGCTGCTGTCAGATATCTACCTCACAATGCCTAGGCAATGGGTAACCTGACTGTACATGATCTTTTGGATAGATCTAGCTTCCTTATGCCATGGAGCAGGCTCAGGGATTCAGACATTCCCAGCTCTGCTGAAATTTGTTCATATTTGATGTTATTCTGCCTCAAAAAAACCCCAGTTTTCCTGTTTCACACAGCCTGCATATTTTAAAAACTCAACTCTCTAGCCTTTCTGAACTCCTCTCTATATATCCAGACTGCAGAAAGACTAAGCATGCTTTGTATCACTCAAGTGGTAAGAGGCAAACTCAGGTTCTAATGTTTGTTGTTAGCTGCTGGATCAAGAGTAGCAATCAGCACTGAAACAGTTAGGTCTGGAACAATCTTTACTCATGAATTTTGATGTGCATCTACAATGCACACAATTCCATGATCATACGCTACTTTTTAGTCTTCAAAAACACACACTAGTAGTTTTTTCAATGCAAAGTAAAGCTCTGCTTCAGGGATGGACAACCATAGCACAAAATAGTTTATTCTCATAGAATTTTCTGCCTCATTTTTTGGAAATGAAAAATCACATAGCTCTCTGATAGATTCCCTATGTGAAGTTAATCATCTTTGTTACAGCTTATCATTAGTTTGGTGGTCTTCACTTTGAGTTTTCATCTCCATACTTCACAGTTTGATTAGCCTCCAACTAAAAGCTCTGACTAAAATCCAAAGAACTCAAAGTCCTCTATAACGACACGTATGTTTAAAAATAAATCTCTTAAATTAGATACACAAAAGTTGCATAACATCAATATTCTTCACTTTGCCAAAAATAGCAGCATGTCTTGAAGCAGCAAAATAGCCCTTTAAATGCTTCAGTATCCATATGTGAAGCAACATGAATGGAAAATTCTCGGAGAACAAGTAACCAACCAGGCTTCCCACAAGGCACAGGAGTAAGGGTTGCTGATATCCCTTTTTTGCTTTAGCAGCTTAATGATGAGAGCATTCCGCATGGTGAACAAACTTGCTTTAAGACTCTTCTCAAGCACAAAGCTGATTCACATCAACTTCTTAATCTCACTGCCCTACCTGTTAGGACACAGATTGTGAAAGTTATCTCAGAATATCTTTTTGAAGCTATTTCATCTTTAATTCAAAACAAAGAGAGCATGACTCTTTAATCTAATGGAGAGATATACTGCCTAAAAGGTTTACGACAGGAAAAGCAAAATTCAACAAATAATCTAGAAAGTACTGAGACTGCAAACACATTGACTAATAGAAATAAACCTCAAAGTATCCATAAGCTCCTATTTCTATAGTTCTGTATATCACTTTTATTAAATGAGGTTCAGTAAAAGAAGCTACTATAAATACATCAATAAAAGAATATTATAATGCATTAATACAAAAGAAGTAAACTAATGTGACACAAGCTAGCTTGAAGGAAAATTTTCATTTTCCACCACTGCACTTTGTAATCTTATTTTAAAAGATATATTTATGTATGTATATTTCCTTTCTGCAGCTGTATTTTTTTTACACAGTATAATCTTTGGAATTTGTCAATGCCGGAAGAATTTATTTTTAAGGTCTGGTTTAATTTTTCAAAGTCTGTTAACAGCATTGGTTAAAGCTGTGTTATGGAGAAATATGAATCATTCAAAATCAAAGAGTTTCTTAATGAGCTCCACTGTGAATCATTCATTATATTCACTAGCAACTAATTTGCTTCTAAAATTTTCCCCTATCTTGCATTTTGCATTTTCTCTGGAGATACCCTGTTACTATTGTATACACAAGCCCTCCATCAGAAGAAGAAAACTTTTGTATTTTATTATTTTTTTAAGTTGAGCTCATCAGAATCAAGTGATGTCTAAAAAGTCTGAAGTAATTTGCTGAAGAAAAATTTCAGAAATAGAAGTTTTAGAAATTAGTAATAGAATTAATCATTATGCACTTAAAATTAAGTCCACCCTTTTTTTATGACATGAAATGGCAGAACTAGGTAAAAGTTAGCCTTTTCGTCTGCATGTGGGAAAAGTGGGGTAGTATAAAAGAAGAGTGGAAATTATACTGCAAATATGGTACTGAATTCTCAGAGAAGACTTTCTGACAAACTGAGCACTCTGAAGTATTTTTCTGTCATGGAACTATATTCATTTATCATCCTGAAAAGTCCTGGGTTTTAGTATCTTGGCTTTCTACGGCAGAAGCTAATGTATTGCCTTTCATAAATAGGAATTAAGTACAAGTTCACGGCCATAAAGACTGGGTATTTTTGGTCCAAACTTCATGAGAATATCAACAATTTTACTAACATATGCATATTCTCTAATGTAATGAACCTTTGAAACAGATGACGAGAAAGAAAAAATGTCCCCCCTACCCTCCCAAAAAAACCAACCAACCAACCAACCAACCAGAAAAACCACAAAACACATACACACAAAAAAAATCCCAATATATGTTCTGGATAAATTGGCAAATAAAATTCTCTTCTATAGCACAGCACACTTCAAGGAACCATTTAAGAAAATCTAGGCAAAAATGTCTTTAAGCTAACTTTGGATCAGAGTGGAAGCCTGTGGTCAATGGAAAATTAACTGGCTGCTTCAGATTTGGGACTGGGCTCACACCATGTATCACGAGCACTGCTGGAGCCATATGCTTAACTTAAATCAAGCTAATGTGTTCTTATTTCTTAAAGACATTTTAATTTACTTTATGAAAAGGCTGTATTGAGTTTAGCTTCTAAGTGTCACACTGCTTCAAACTAGACAGATTTTACTGAATATTTATAACGACAATTCCAAACTCAAAGTCTGTGTACTTTTGGAAGTCGTCTGAAAGTTGTGCCAGATTTCACTAACAGTTTGTTAGTGATGTACTGGGGACAGTTAGTACATTTGATGTTACAAAACATGCAAAAGTATAAAAATGTAACTATATATTGCTGTATAGCAAATGAAACAAGGAAAGCACTTGTAACATATATATTTTCCACTTATATTTTAATGTGTGAAACTTCTGTATGATGTTGTAAATATTTTAAAAAAAGAAGTGTTCTCCCTTTTTTAATTCTGTTCTATTCCTCAAACTGATCAGAATGCTAGGAAAACACTTCAGGGTGAATTTTTGTGATTAATCCAGAGATGTTACTTTACTAGGGAGTAAGAAAGGTTATCTACACAGAACATAGATTTTTGTGTCTCTTTGGTGCTGTATGACCTACAATGGAGTGAGTGCAAACATGTATCCACTATGGGATGGACTTCTGCCACAAGTCTCTGAAGGCGAATGCAAGTTTGGAGAATATTACAGTTTCAGTTAGCCTATCAGAAATCTAACACAGCTGTACATGGTTCTTTACCCCAGTGATGATAATAAAGGAATATCATCCTCATTTTCCATACAGATCTCTGCAGTGCCAGATTTGAAGACAGAAGTGTTGCCATGATAAATGCTTCCAAAAAGAAAACGTTCAGGAGACCCTAACCAGAGTATGTAACAAATGCCAGATGCAGTTATGGTTTTCTTTGCTCCGTTTTAAAACTTGGAATGCTACCATCAAATTCTGTAATACTGGGGGCGTGAGATTATATGAAGTTTTATTCTTCTATTTTCTTCCCTACTTTGTCACCAAAAAAAGAGATTAAAGTCAGGCTTTTTGGTTTGCTAATTTTGCATTTTCAAGTTCATTTGTTGTTTGCTATCAGGACAGAATAACTTTTGCAGGGATCATCCTCATTTTAATGACAACCATTTACCAAAAGAAAAGAAGAAAAAATTATTTTGCAGTGTTTTCTCTAAAGACCATGGACATGAGAGGGTTCTTTCTACTGCCATGTTCTTTTTACCAAGACCATTTTGTTGTCCGGTATCTTGGCCTTCATTCAAGATTTTTGGACTTTTTGTTTCTATTGACTTCAGTGAAGCTCTGAAAATAGGAAAAAATCCTATGCTCTGAAGGAACTCAAGCAGGCGACATTTTCAGCAAGAAAGAGCAGTTACATATTGTCAATCTGTGTTGTACTGGAGGGGAGAAGTCTGGAAGGAGTGGCAACTGAATTTACCTTTTGCACTATCTACACGTACAGCATGTGTCTTACAGTCTATATATTGAACATGTTGGATAAAGGCTTTAATAAAACAGAAATTATCTAATGGCTATTGATTGTTCTTTTGGTAATTTCTGTGTAAATCATACAGCAGATGTGTGAGGTATCTATGACTTTCATACTTAAACTCAACTCTTTGGTTAAGATTTAGGCAGGCAAGCATATAATCAGGGGTCATGTCAACAAAGGATGTAGAGGATGGGAACATGTGAATTTGGGCATGCTGTCTGTAACTATACTGGCTTGATATGAAAACTAAATTTAATTTCAGCTGTTACTAATTTTTTTTTTCAGACCATAAAATGGTTCATAAAGGCTGTCAATATAATTAGCATTAAGTTGCAACAAAGAGTATGAGCAGGAAGATGAAATGTTAAACAAACTTGAACTCTAATTTACAGTGCTCTCTTGGCACTAGAAACAAGATGAGTTCACTGATGCAACAAACACAGGGAAGTGCGTATGCACTAGCAGGTATAGTTCTAGTGAGAAGAATGCTGCTCTTAGGGAGCTATTAATCCACCTCCTTTCAGAGCTTGGCAGAAATGGCCTTCTGCAAGACTATATATATAGAACAAAAACTGAATCCAAATGGAAAAAAAAAACCCAACAAAACCACGGACATTTGTAGAGATCAAACGTGACTGCAGAGCTACAACTTTTCTGCTATCTCACGTTTCAGCTGTCTTGCTCCATAAATAGTATCTGAGATTATAATTTGAAAGAATCACCAAGGATAACAAAAAGAGACTAAGGCTGAGCTTCCCCTTATTTTAAACAAGTAATGACTACCAGCTTACAGGTCAAAGATACCTTATTCCATTAGCAAAAGTCCACAACATTAAAGAATAACAAGTCGGAGATACTCAGAAGATGTTTGGATTGGGAGAGGAAGAGGAAGATTAGACACTGAACCAGAGATGTCTCTCATTCTAGTGGAGTTGGGGCCACTTTATTCCTAAGTTTTATTTCTGCAGCTACAAGTCAATACAAAAATTTATAAATAAGGTATATTTAACACAGACCAAACAATTTTCCTATAAGAGTTCAACTACATTTGACTGTTACCTTTACATTTGCCTGTTACCTTTTATAAAACTCATGAAAAGGTGTGACTAAAATAAAATTATATTTCATCTTTAAAAGAAATGAATCTTCTGCTTCTACAGGTTGAAAATTTTGAGGTCAAGAAATATAGTCACAAATCCTCTAAAGGCAAAGAGGACAAAGACTTGCAACTTTATAGATGAAAAATCCCTGGAAAATACATGAGATCTACAATCTTGCTTTTTCATGCCACCCAGCTTCAGTTTATTTCTCCTTTAGGTTCAGGAGTTGTGACTGAAGAGAAGTAGGTGTGGAGTTGCAGTACAGCCACGCAGCCTCATACAGCCACATAGACCTTCACAGTCTGTGTTTTCTGAGTATCTTTCCCCAAAGTGTAAAGAAGCAAAATGTAAGCATAAAGAACTACCATCATTTCCTCTATTTTCACATCCCACCCCTTATTCCTCACAATGGATATCACTAGATTGCATGTCTATCTGTACAATAATTTTAAACAATATAAAAGCATTATCACTTCAATCATGGTTTAATAGGACTTTTTGCTGGGTAAATTCAAACCTTTTCATTATCAGTATAAGGACACCACTCCAAACAATTACACTAAACATAATTCTCTGCATGGAATAGACAAAAAGAGATTCAGTGACCTTCTTCAAGGTCACAACAGAACTGTAGGATTAATTCCCTATTTCATGCTTTAACAAACAGAAACATCTTCTATATCATTAAATAATATTTTCTGCTAAAAATTTCCACTTTTTAATACTTTTGAGAATTTATAAAATATTTGATACATTTAGCATATTTTTGTTGGTATACTAAAACAATTAAATTTTCTATGCTATCAGGAATACTACTGCTGGTTACATGAATAACAGCAGAGCACTAGGGTTGATCCTATTGAAATCTGTGCTAGATCTCATTTTCCAAAAATCAAGAAAAATCATACTCATTGCCATAAAAAATACAATCACTGAAGGACAACAGTGCCCAGCTGTGGTACACTGATTGCGTCAGCAGGTCTTCTGCCTCCCAGCACACAAAGAACAAGGAAGATAACTGATGTGATGTGCTTGCAGGAAAATCCAACTATCAGAGCAAATACCACTTTAAAATCAGTATTATCAAGAATTATCATGCACTACTTTTGTTAAATGCTGGTAGGCTTGGAGGAGGAAGAAAATGAATACTGCAAGTATTACTGAGAGCTGGCAAATGTCTTTGGTGGTAAA
Organism: Actenoides lindsayi; assembly: GCA_025331215.1. Classification (NCBI taxonomy): domain Eukaryota; kingdom Metazoa; phylum Chordata; class Aves; order Coraciiformes; family Alcedinidae; genus Actenoides; species Actenoides lindsayi. The sequence continues at coordinate 29,497 of WTSP01028133.1, read as the reverse complement.
TTAACTAAATGTAACATATAATTTGCTTTTGAATACCTTGGAAAGAATCTACCGTGAAAGACTGCAATTTAACACCAAAATTTAAATAGTCGAGGTTACAATTTTAGAAGCTCATTAGTCTGAAGGTGTATGATGATTTTTCTGAAAAGATGAATGATTAAACACAAAGTCAAAAGGAAAAGACATTTGGGCACGAATACTTGATGTGAAATCTCAATTCCAGGCACTGTTGTATCTCTGATTTCAGATTGTGGGAAGCTTTGCAGGTTACACCTACTGCATTCTTTAAGTATAAAATAACAGGAGAACACCTTTAACTCAAGGAACTATAAGACCATGTGTCTTCTTTCTGAAACTCAATGAAGAGAGTAATTGTTTTTATTAGAAGACTATTACTTAAATAATTTGCAAGATAGTTTCTCACATATGCTATTGCATGCCCAGAAATATGCAGTCCAGCCTCTTAACTGACACCAAGGTTGAAATGGAAAACATTCTGGGCAATTCTCAGGCCAAGCCAATTAAACTAAATGTCTACACAACTGACAAATATAGGTCATTCAGGAACAATAAAGAATGCAGTGGCCCAAGTAGACAAAGATTAGTGTCATCCTGCTTTAACTACCAGAAGCAGGCCTGGAACAGCACCTGCACCAGAGTAAACTCCAGTCTCCTATCACCACCACACTGCAAACCCAACTGTTGGTGTGCGGTGTTTTATAAAACCATGTTTAAGTTTTGCCCTCAGATATACCATAGACAAATACTGATTACAAAAAGCCATTGATGCTTCTGCCATAACTTGTTATTAATCAAAATACCTTCCACACTCTTCCATACTTTTCTTCTCCAGAATTGGACTGAGGGAGCAGCTACTCCTTTTTAGACCTCATGTCATATATCTATCTATCCTACACCTCCTAGAGAGGTGGCAACAGTAGAAAACAACCCCAAAGAGGAAAATGCACTCAGCCAAAATCCTTCTCTCCTCTCACTCAGCACAAACCTAAAACATTTTTTTTTTACATCAGATTCTTCTGTTTTACACACTGTCAGCTAGGCAAACAATGTTTTTTGACTTATTTCATTTAAAAAATGTCCATACAGCATGAGACAGATAATATGCAGCAAATTAAGGGCAGAAAAGCAGTACTGGTTCATAGGCCTTTGTGCAAGCAAAGACAAAGTAATTCTGCTGTGGTTTTCTTAATTATTATCTCCCATGTTTGTGAAAAAAAATCGTAGACCTTAAGGAAGATAATTAGGCACTAGTTTAAGTCTTATAAAAAATGACACTTCCATATCACAGAACTGTTAACTCCTAGATAATTTAGCACCAGTTACTCAATCAGTACCCATTCTTGAACAGCTTAAGCTGCCTTAGCTTATGAATCAGATCACCTGATCACAGCATGAACCTGCATATGTTTTAACAGCTGAGCCCCAAACTTTTCAAGATTTTCAGTCACATCCCTACTTAACTGTTTGTTCTACTGTCCAATGACCGAAAGCATACTACTTTGAAACTGTGTCCTTTATATCTTTGTTGGTCTGCTATTGATCTCAAGAAAGAAACACCCAACCAAAGATACAAACATGAAATAAAATGGAAGTTCAACTACCTTGCTCAAGCAGCAAGATGCAATTGTTTAATTTTCTATAAATGAAGAATGTGTTCCAAAATAGATATATGTAAGGTAAAAGTTCCTTGGGTCAATTTCACTCTGACTAGAAGGAACCACACCCGCTCTGCTTGAGAGGGATGATTAGTACCTCAAGAATTCAAAAGGTAAATCCGCAGTGTGGAAAAGTATAAAGTCCTAAAGGGAAAAAGAAAATAAACCAAGACAAAACAAAGCCAGGCCAGTCAGGCAGAGGCCAGGGAGGATCATCCATCCATCCATCCATCCATCCATCCATCCATCCATCCATCCATCCATCCATCCATCCATCCATCACTGCAAGAAGTGAAGCAAGAGCTGTCAACATAGGAGCACAAAGGACTGTCTCTGGGAGCTGTGGAGGCCAGACTTTCACCACCTAGCTCACGCCTGTCTGGCCAGAAAAGTCTCTTTCTGTGCCTCACTGGCATGGTGAGTGTCCTAATGTTTAATTTAGTAGTTCACTAAATTCCATCTAGCTTTCAGATGCATTAGTAAGTAATAATTTCTTTGCGCTTTAAAGCTGTGCATACCCTCTTTGCAGAATCTATGCACCTGCTGAAGATGCCCAAATAATCTGCCCCAAAATGGGTCACAGCATTATAGGGAAGGAAATTAAAGCACAGCTGTAGTAAGTGAAAACTCCTGGACTGCAGAGATGGCTCTGGAGAAGCTAGATTTTAGCATCCTAACCTTATACAAAATCCTGATCTTTGAAATATGTTCATTTGTTCTCTATTCCTAGGTTTTTTAATCCCTTCTGCTTTGTAGCCCAAAGTTGCCTACGACTGAAAATACTTTTAATATAGCCTGTCCAATATGACAAAACAAATGCTATGTAACTACGTTTGTATCTACTGAAGCTTATGATTACTAAGAATACTCTTTAACGTGATCACAGCCTGCTTTATTATGTCATCATAACAAAACAGGCACTGGTGAACAATATATCATTGCACTCCTAGAACTGGGACATAAACTTGCTGTCCTGGAATGCCCAAAATGTGAATCCCACTCAGTTTATACTAAGTGAATCATTTGTTTACACTTCTAGATGATCATGCTTATCACAGAAAACTACATTAGTGTTAATAAAAACCTCCTGTTCTACAGTTACGTCTTTAATCATTCTATCATTTCTTGTTCATGTATTATGTTTTATTGTTTCAAAGACAGCATATACTTTTTTTACAGCTATTTTCACCCTACCAGTGGTCTTTTGCAAGTTCAAGTTATTTATAAATATTCAGCGAAGCAATTGAATAAATAAATCTTTTGAAAACAACAACAAAAAAACCCCCACCAAAACAGCTCTTTTATTTGAAGTTATTGCCAGACATCCTTCTCCATTTCTGTTTCTCTCTCACACCAATGCACACTAAGATAGGTATTCTGAGGTGGTGATAACATTGCTTTTCATGCATACCAACGCCAGTGGTTGGAGATTTTTGAATTAACATTGCAAAAACCTATTTTCAGACCTGTACACAATTCCTTACAACTGATATTTAAGTTTGTACCCAAGGCTCATCCCAACAACTTGGCATGATTTGCATGATTACACAGTCAGGATGCAATCATTTTAACTCCATCCTTTGCCTTGAAGTCAATGCAAGTACTTTGGCTTCCACAGATTTTGCATCACGTTCCAGAGGGCTGTAGCCCCATAGCAATGAGACCATCTATTGCTGTTTCTGCTCTTATCCTATTCAGGTAGCAGCTACTCTGGCACATTCGGCATATTTTTTCACCCTCCCTGTGGTGCTTAGGGACCTGGTTTAGTGGTGACCTGGCAGTCCTGGGTTAACAGTTGCAATTGATGAGCTTGAAGGTCTCTTCTAGA
>WTSP01028133.1:0-21585 GCA_025331215.1 Actenoides lindsayi | reverse complement strand
GGGGGGGCGGGGGAGGGTTGGGGGAAGTGATAGGGTGGCTTTGTGAGTTCCTGGCATCCAGACAAGGTCAAACCACCACACTGAGTCTGCTATTTTTTGACTAGAGAAACATTGATATATCTTGGTTTGATAAATTTTTGTGAAGGGATGACTAAATCCACTGAGTTACTGCACCAGTAACTGTTTCTTTCCATAGCTATACGGCTAATTCTATAAATCTAAATAAACTGAAAAACATGTTCTTACTTCCATTCCCAAAATTCTTTTGCTGAGAATACACAAATTTTTGCTCTGAATGGAGGGGAAACATGAATTTAAAAGAATAGTGATGAGACTTTACACACATTACAATAAAAGTGCTTCTGCTTCCTCCACTAAATGTTCATAAACTCTTCTGCCTTTAAGCAGCTGTAAAACCCATCCTTTAGCTATTAATCCTCCTAGATACACCTAGCAGACCAATTTTTTATATGGATCAATAGTTCTTTTTTTGGACCTGGGTTATGTATGTCAGACATCCACTGAAGTATTTCTGTGACAGACTCCCTTGTTGCATTCATTGTTTGATAATATATCTGATGTCTATTGGTAATGTTTGTAATGAAAATGCAACCTGTTACATCTGGGTTTAGTTATTGCTTTGAGATGTAAATATTACAAAGGAGTCACCTAACAATCTACTCATTCTGGAAAAACAGGAATTAAGACCAGAAGGCAATCATTCATTCATAGTACAAATTCAAGTCAAGATGATGATGGAGCATCTTTGATCATCATTTTGTTGAATATGTCACAATTAACATTTGCCACCTGACTGCAAGTAGCACATTTTAGTTTCAATGAGCCAAGAAAAGGTAAAGGACTGCAATAAACAGCCAGTGCTGTCAATATACAATCATTATTTGTTCTGTTGACAGTGACTAGACATATCAGCTAGAAAAATAAAAATGATATGTCACTGCTTCTGAGCTTTTGGGGCTAAAAACAACTTTAAAATTAAATACCCAAACTCGGTTTGTTTTCTATTTTTTTAAACTACTAGCAAGAATCTTCACAACGGCACTGCAGAGACTGCTAACAGCAATTTCCAGTGGAGTGTAGCCTTGGGATTATACCTGCAGTGTACAGCCTCAGATAAGGTCCTCTAGCCAACCAAGGAAGATAAAACACACACTGCAAGGAAATTAGATAGATAAGAAACATATTTTTCCTGCATGAATTACAAAGTAAATTCTCAGTGCATCCACCTGCTTGCACCAAATGAATCCTTAACATCTGCCTAGCAGTTGTTGTGTGTGAGCTGATTACTGGCAGCTTTGTGAAGGCATTACATTTCCAAGAATTATGACAGATATCTATTTATTTGTAAAAAGCAAGAAGGAGCAGAGAGCAGAAAAGGATTTCACCTTCACACAAAGACGAGGGGGGGTGTATGTGTTTGGGTTTTGTTTGATTGTTTCTGGTTTTGTTAAAGCAAGGAAAGAATACAGAACAGAAGCTGAAAAATGCTGACTAAACAAACCGCTCAATCTGAGCTGACTTCATTGCCAGGAGTCAGAGAGAGGTACAAACAGAACCAAAAATGGTGCCAGAAACGTGTCCTCTGGGGAAGCAGAAAATCCACTTCTGTTCTCAGTTCTGCTGATGCAAATTCACAGTAATTCCACCCATATGATATGAACTGGTCTATACAACAGTGTAACGTGGGCGCATGTGGCTCATGTTGCCCTGATACATGTGCATGCTACAGCCGTATGTGCATTCAGAAGGCAAAGTTCTGTCTGTCTTTGCACAGAAAATAAATAAATCAAACAGATCAACAAGAGCAACTACCGTCTACATAACTTAAAAAAATAGTACACTTCTCACAGCAGACAGGTCTTCTCCAGAAGAGCAAAGCAAATTTGTCAGGCTTTTCAATGACATAATGCTACATATACTAACATTTTTCTTTGAGAAACCAAATATTTCTATTTCAATTGCTATAAGCAACTGATGACCATGCACAGAGCTATTTCAGTAACAAGAGCAGTATGGGAGACTGCAAAAAATAAGCTGCTTACAGGGTTCATAATTCATATATGAAAGTAACATATTTGTAAGTTTTCTAGATCACATACCTCAGAGATGTTATAAACACAAACATTTATTGAGATAGACCTAATAAAAAATTTAGATTTTCATTCTGAAGCCCACGTATGACAGACAGTAATACACTGACACTGGCAATGAAAAGGCAGATCATAAAACCTATGTAATAAGTGTTCCCCTCAAAACAGACATAAAAACCTAAGCAATAAAAAAGCAAGGATTTCTGTGCTTTCCCCACCTTATCCTGCCCAACTCTTCTGAACCCCTAGCAACCCACCTACACTCAACTGGCTATACACCACCATCATCTGTACCACATTCTGCCCTCATGGATGAAATTAACTGCAGTCCTGGAAAACGCATCAATCACTAACCCAAAGAGTCACTTGCTATAATTAGCATTCTAAGAGCCAACAATATAGACATTAAGGCACTGAGAAAGACCCGTGTCCTGCCTTAGTTCAGTGTGATCAGTCATGACCATTAAAGCAGTGAAGCCTTTATTCAGATGGTCAACTCACCTGCCTCAACTCATAACCTGTCTCTACAAGGTTTTCCTCAGAGATGGGTAATGATCTTTCATGTTACCTTCCTTGTTATGAAATGTGGTGCTTCGCAACCTCCCTTCCTATTTCCAGGACAGCCTTCAATGATAACTATCTGACATTGAACAGAACAACAGTCTCAAAATCAGGCTGTCATTCAGCAGCAATAGTTTTTGCTGAGTACACAAAACTACACAGTAATGACACTGCCTACTGCCCCATCACCAAGGACATGAAATAGCATAAGAATGTTTCATCTCTATTATGAAATTTTAATAATTTAACCTATTAAATCTTACCACCATCATCTTGTTCCTATTTGGCCAGCTAACTAATTTAGTACACTAAAGAAATACCAAAACCACTAGTGCAAAGCTTTATGTAAAACTAGTATATAACATAAATTAAAAGGCATGGTGATAGACTACCATTTAACACTATAAAATTTCATTCATGTAAATCTCTTCTCACCAAAATAAAGCCACCAGATTGCTGCCTAATTCCTAATTTCTGCTAAATATATCAAAATTAATTAGTGTTTCATGTATAGTATCAAGCAGTAAATACTCCTTCTAATGATAACACTTATTTTGAGGATCATCAACTTAAGAGCAAATGACAGAAATGTATTTTAAAATACTTTGTGACAGTGTTGTCTTCACTCTCTGTGACTGAAAAATGGGTGAGGTAGTCTTTGTTGCTTTTAACTATAGTATTACTTATACACTGTATATTCTTTTCCTTGACACCTTTGTACTAACTTCTGTTTCACAAACATGTACCAGACAGTAGTTAATATTTTTCAGTAATTATCACTGTGAGAAGCTCAAGTTTTTTAAGCTTATTTTGAATGTGCCTCTATTTAAAATTTAGTAATTCAATGACTACTTAATGCTACTTTAAAATAACAGTAACAATAATACAGATTATTAACCAGTTATATGTAAAACATTGACAGCAATGAATGTTGGAAGTTATTCAGAACCACTTTACAAATGTCGATTTGGGAAATGCCTATGAAGACACTCAGGAATTCCTAAGTAATTCTGTTGAAAGAAAACTGGTGGAAACAGAGGTGAAGAACGTGAGAAGAGACTTTGTAGAAGTCAGTTACATCTGAAATGAGCACACGCTTATCAAAATACAGCTGTTAAAGACTGAGTCAATATCTAGAGTGCTCCATCTGCTCATACTATGGGGAATATTTTCAAAGTATAATATGTCACTGTTAACAAGGCATTTTCAGAACATTCTTACATGATTAGTCTTGCCATAACATGAGGAAACAGCACTGACACAAAGCATCTACTGTAATAAACTCCATTCGAATTCTAACAGTTTTATCCATAAAAACTACAAGGATATCTACACTCAGTTATAAGTAAGGAGATATTAATTCCAGGATCTAAAAGCTGTCCCAGGAATTAAGTCTTTCATGGATAATCATCCTGTCTTCTTAGAGTGTACCTATCTCATATTCCAATCAGAAGGTGGTTGGGTTTTTTTGTTTGGTTTGGTTTTGTTAAAACTATGTTGGGGAAATTCAGTTTCAAGCTGTCAGCATAGATAGCCATTTATTCTGTACCTACAGTGAAGTCTTTGGGAAAAGTAGGAAAACTAACTGAAATTAATAAAAATCTGTCTCTCAAATGCATTCTTCCTGATTTTTCAGTAAGGGAAAACCAGTTACATTACTGCAATTATTCTGCTTGTTCCCCTTTTTTTTTAATCTTGCCACCTCCTCAATAATATTTTTCATTCCTTCGGGGTTTTTTTGGTTTTTTTGTACATCACAGTAACTCTCAAATAGAAAAAAATACCTGATTTTTTTTCCATTGGAATTGTACATGGCTATATTATCTACCTTATCCTCAATAAATTTAACTTACAAACCAAATAAAATAAAGGTGATATCAATGCAGAATATCTACAACTAGTCTTTAAGATATTTTATGGTATATGTCCACTGTGTTATAGCAAACATACAAACATATCTAAAGTTATATCAAAAATAGCAATGCTACAACAAACAGCAAGGCACAAACCTCTCTGCAGAAGACCTCCAGAATAAAAGGCAAAGCACTCCTGGCAATCTGTGACACAGAATGAAACCCAACCAACATACAAAATATTAAGGACCTGGATGCTCCCTTCCATTAGATATTTAGGTCCCCGTAATCCAGAACTGAAGAGGCAAAACAAGAGAGAAAAGCAGAAAGACAGACAGAAAAAATTAAACAAACAAAACAACCTTACCTTTCACAAGCTCGGACAGTCCATGCAGCAATTATCCATAATGAGATACTAAAAACCAACAGTACAGTTCCTGGACATATTGTCATTAGAGTCTTCATAACAAAACGGGTATTGAAGTTTATCTTATTTAATGCTCCAATGCTTCTAGATGAGGCATCAGTGAAAAGTTTGCTATGCAAAAGCATAACTCTGGCAATAAGATACAGTCTTAAGAACATTGGTATAGATAAAATAATATCCACATCAGCTGTTGTTGTGGATGGAGTGTAAGAAAAGGCGAGCCGGGCTGTCCATGTGAATGTATAGTTCCCAGGTATGGGATGTATAGCACACACCAGTATTTCCAAGCAGATAAAGAAAATACGCTCATAAGTCATGGCTATTCTCCAGTCATCTGCTCCATTGTCCACCATGAACAACTGAAATAATAAAATATAAGGTTAACTTTAGTATGTCATTAACAAACCTCGTTACAATTCCATTTTAAAATACCATAGTTTTCAGAGCTGCTAATGACCACTAAAAAGAGAATAAATATATCATCTCAGAAAATGATATTACTACATCACTCTGCAGTGAAACATAACTCTGGTTAAGACAAAAATAATTTTTTTCATGCACTATTTTAAAAACTGTACATGAAACTGAATTTTCACACACTAAGAGTTCCTCATGATTTCTTTGTCATTTCTGATAGAACAAAACCCTGGACCAATTAAGCACTGTCCCTTCAAAATCAATTGCTTACTCTAAATTCATAAAATTGAGAAAAATTTAAGTGTTTTCAGAATGGATGTCATATTACAAATTGAAAATACTTCCTAAGACATAATGGTAGAGCCAGCCCTAGAGCATAACCATGCTTCAGCCAGGGTGATATTATAGCTTTTGTAGAACCGTGCGAGCTTTCCTCAATCTTTAGGCACCAATACAGATCAGTGTAGGAACTACATCATAAACTGCACAAAGACTCATAATGTATCTCATGGTAAAAATCTGAAAAGCAACGGCAAGCAAATATCAGAGTCACTAAGGCAGGCTGGTGATGTCTACTAGTAGCTGAAAATTTAATTCACACGTTGGTTCTTGTCCAATCAATGCCTTCAGTTTGCCACCCAGGAACAAAGGTACTGAAACATTTCACACTGTTTAGTAAATTATGTTCCTGATGATTTACTAGATAAATACTTAACCAGTATTTGTTACTAGCAGAGAGTGGCAGTATGCAAGAAGCTGCAAAAAGGCAACTTTTCAGAAAGGAACATAACCCATTATGACAAAGAAGATACAATCCAAGTGACAGAAGACCTTGTCATCACTTCAACTATAGTCCGAATCTAAACAAGGCTGTTCAGTAAATAGGTAAGAGGAAATAAAAATACTTTTGGAAGATTTTAAAAATTCGATTATTCAAAAATCATGGGTGAGAAGGAAAAGTAGAGAAAGAACACATTCTTTAATGTAAAAAGGGTATTTTCAGCACATAACACACTGTATACACAGACAAAAAAAACAATTACTCATCTGCATTGCTCTTTGACACTTTCCATTTTTCAAGAGTTTAAAAATACAAGCCTGATCTCTCTGTATATACTTTTTAGAGGTTGAAAACACACTCTGTGTTGTTCTCCTAATACATTCAGTTTATCTTTCAGAAAATTGCTCCACTCATTTGTTTAGAAAAACAATAATCATGAATTAACTTTATTGAACTGATACTAAAAGAAATAAAGAATTTAATCATAATAAGAAAAAAAACAAAACAAATTTCTATATTTCACAGAATCACAGAATGTTAAGGGTTGGAAGGCACCTCTGAAAATTATTTAGTCCAATCCCCCTGCCAGAGTAGGGCCAAAACTAGGGCAGATCACTCAGAAATGCATCCAGACAGGTCTTGGAAGTCTCCAGAAAAGAAGACTCCACAACCTCTCTGAGGAGTCTGTTCCAGTGCTCTGTAACCCTTACAGTAAAAAAATTCTTCCTCAAGGTGGAACTTCCTGTGCTCGAGCTTGAATCCATTGCCCCTCATCCTATCACAATCCACAAGTGAAAAGAGGTTGTCCCTGCCTTCTTGATGCCCAGCCTTCATGTATTTATAGACATCAAGTAGCTCTCCTCTCAATCTTCTCCTCTCCAGACTAAAAAGCCCCAGGTCTCTCAGCCTTTCCTTGTAAGTCAGGTGTTCCAGCCCCTTAAACATCCTTGTAGCCTCCGTTGGACTCTCTCAAGTAGATCTCTGTCTCTCTTGAACTGGGGATCCCAGAACTGGACGCAATACTGCAGGTGAGGTCTCCCTAGGGCACAGTAGAGGGGGAGGAGAACCTCCCTCAGTCTGCTGGACACAGTCTTCTTAATGTATCCCAAGATACCGTTGGCCTTCTTGGCCAATAGGGCACATTGTTGTCCCATGGATAACTTGTTGATCACGACTCCAAGGTTCTTCTCCATGGAGCTACTCTCTAGCAGATCACTTATTTGTGGACCTGTTTTGTCCCCTTATATTCTTTCCCTGCCTCTTACTGTACTGGGTGCAGGTGACAAGGTTTTGATATTGGGGGGAGGGGCCACAAGGGGTAGTATCTGTGTGAAGAGGTCAGGCAGGGGCTGCTCTGCAATGGACCTGCTGCAGGACATAAATGAGCTCATCTGTGAAGCTAGTGGTGCTTTTGTGAAAGAGTATTTAAGAAAGGGCAAAATACTGCCCAGGCAGTGACGAGTGAGTAAAAGTGTGAGAAATGACCCTGAAAATGCTAAGGTCAGAGAAGAGAAAGTGTCAGGAAGTGCTGCAGGCACTGGGACAGATTTCCTTGCAGCCTGTGGAGAGGATCATGGTGAAGGAAGCATTTTCCTGAAGCTCATGGAGAGGACCACACTGGAGCAGATACCTGTGCTGTAGCCCATGGACAACCCCATGCCAGAGTAGGGTGGATCTTTCCTGAAGGAACTGCCACCTGCAGAGAGCCCACACTGAAGCAGATTATCCTTACAAGAACTACTATCCATGGAGGACCCATGCCGGAGCAGATTTAGCCTGAAGGGCTGCAGACCATGGAGAGGATCCACACTAGAGCAGGGGTCCTTCTCAGTGTGAGGAGAAAGGAGTGGCCAAGAGGAAATATCATGAACAGGCTCCCATTCCCATATCCCCTGTGCCACCCATAGGGAAGAAGATAGAGGAATTGGGAATAAAAGAGAGATTTTGAGCCTGGGAAGAAGGGGTGCAGGCAAGGTGTTTTAGGTTTTGTCTTGTTTCTCACCATCCTACTCTACTTTTAACTGGCAATAAATTAAATCAGTTTTCATCAAGTTGAGCCTGTTTTGTTAGTGCTGGTAAGTGGTAACAGATCTCCCCATCTTTGTCTCGACTCACAAACATTTTCCTCTTATCTTCTCTCCTTGTCCTGTTGAGAAGCAAGAGTAAGAGAGTGACTGTGTGGAGGTCTGGCAGCTGGCCAAGGTCAAGCCACCACACTTATGTATAGTTCTTACCTCCACCACAATCCTATTAAGGACAAAGAAACACAGTGTTGAATTAATCTAAAGAAACAGTGAATTCAATGTATGTAACACGAGCACGTACACTTTCTTTTACCTGTGGTCACTGCAAACTCTGCATACTAGATATGCAAATTGATACTGGAAGGTCAATTTATGTATACATATATGTATTACCAAAAGAGTGCTGGTTTGCACTTAGCAAATGTACTATTTGGTATGAAGGGCCAAACTTTCAAAGTACAGTAAGGCTCAAGTGCCACTGATTCCTGTGATTGGCCTGTAAAGGTTCTCAGTCAGTTCACAGAAGTGCTATATCAGCTATGAAGAGGACCAAGTTATTTGGAGCACTCTGAATACAGATGAATAGTAACCAGTTTGCCTGAAAAGTAGATATATAGTATCAAATCTCCCAAATGCTGTGTGGTTTCCGAAGAAAAGAATAAATGAACATCAAAGTTAAATACTTCAGTTCTCAGATACGTATACACATATCAAATACATGCCAAATTGGCAGTGTTTTAAAATGTCTTTTAAAGCTTCAAAAACTGATGAAAAAAGCAATGGTCTTTTGTCTTCCCTTTTTACCTACCATCTTCACAGATTTCAAAAGAAATTCTATATGCAGAAAGGCAATTCAAGAAAAATGATACCTTAAGTATTGATTCAATTTAAAAGATGAGAATAGAAGAATGTTGAGTTAAATGCAGGCATTAAAATTTGATCTTACAATTTTCATAGAGGAAAATGTGATTTAATCACTAAGCTTTAAAAAAACTTTTAAGATGTCATTATGGAATACATACTCGGTAACATATTCACTTGTCAGCAGAAGAAATCCCAACATGCCACAAGGAAAGAAGTTTCTCAGTAGTACTCAGTGGAACAGGTTATGTTTGCAGACACAGAAGATTCCTACTAATGTCCCTTGACCTCAGCTGTGCTAATTTCTTCTAAGGGAAATAGTATTTTAAAGTGTTAATTATCTTCATCCGTCATATAATGAGATTTAGGAGGTGAAAATATGGACAGTAGAAAACACAGAAGCCACAAAGTACCACAAATATAGTACAAACATTTCTATTTCATAAAAATATTAACACTTCAAAATCATGTTTATGAGGACAATTTCCTTACAATTCTGTGTCTCTAAATTCAAACTACGACAGATACCAAATACTCTGGAACAAATACAGGCCTCTAAAACAGGCTCCAAATAACAATTAAATTGGTACATACCAAAAATGACATAGAAATTAGTACAGGATTTTATGTACATTTTATAAACTTGCAGCTATGCAACCTACTACATGCAAGTTTCACTGTCAGTTTGGTAGATTCAGAGATAGTTGTGCATGCCTGCATGCTTGGCTAGGTACATTTCCTATTTGGAAAGTGAGGAAGGTATATGAACAAAGAACAGAAAGAACAGCAAAACAACACAATTTCAAGGGTACATATTCACCCTTTTAGCTGCTTTCAATCAGTCCTGTTATAGTAACCATGCACTAATTTAAAGAACTACTCCCCATTTGAATGGAGAATGATGTTAGCAATAAAATGACAACATAATAAGAGTGAGCAAACTCTTCCTATAGTATTGATTCCTGCACTCCACAGAGAAGGCCAAACTCCACTCAAGGTCAAAGATGTTATGCCTCTTCATAGCCTTCAATTTTTTTACAATTATTCAGTATTGAAATCTAATGCAAATACTTCAACAATGTTCTGCAAGGTTCTTCAAATATGGAACTCTTACATACCTATACTAAATCTGCACTCTATAAGGGAAAAAAAAAAAAAAAAAAGGTGTTTTCACCTGAAATGATGTATTTCCAGCATGCTGTATGTAAATGTAAGACATTGATTAATTAGGTCATTAATCTTTAACTTCAAAAATAAACTTGGTATTTGTAATGCCACAGAGTAAAAACATTAACATAAATATAATATCATAGATATTTATGTAGGTATGTGTGTATTTACAAACACTTTGTTAAATTCCTATAACGCCAGATGAGCAAAAACACATTGAAAGTAGACAGATTGCACACAATGACAGCTTTGATCAGAGACTCCCTGAAGCTACTAAAAAGAAATGGAGATAAGTTAATTTTTTAGTCATTAGTACATCAAAACGGATTCATAGCAGACTATCAGAGGATGCTGATGAATGTAAAGAAAAAGAAAACCAGACTTTTTCTAAAAATGTCTTTACAATCCAGGTAAAAGAACAAAACCAAAAACTGTATCACTACCTTGCTGTAATACTGTGGGGATATGTTAACACAGGAATAAAAAGGAAACAATAAACAAGGATAACAAGCTGCACTCTTGGAAGCATTTCTTGCAGAATGGGACTCACAATCATATTGTTGCAATTGTCTAATATAAAAACTGAATTTTAAAATGGTTAAATACTGGAGTCACTTAATCCTTATAAAAGAACTGATGGAATGGAACTATGACTCAGAGTAGCAAAATATAGCCTCTTGGGCTGCTGATTTACTGAAATTTTTGACCAGACATTTTTCTATAGTTTGCAGTCCCCAAAATATCATTTGTACAACCAAAAAGACAGTTATGGTACTCATAGAGGAAGAAGATACTGCTTTTGTTTCACTACTCCAAACAGAAAAGATATTTTCCCAGCACACTTCATTAATTATAAATTATTTAAAACCATATGATGGTGGGAGATAGACACCTCAAGCCTGTAAACACAGTTCCCCCTAACTAGGCCATGAAAAAGACCTTTTTCCATCATCAGAAGGCAGATAATCAAATGGTCTGTAAGTTAGCTAAGGGCCTGTCCTTGACCTTGAAGAGCCTGCAGGAAGGAGTTCATGAGGGCTGCTGTACTCCTCATCCTAAATACAGTGTCACAAAGTAGAGATATTAGCAGGTTTAAGTCACACACAAAGTCATGAGACACCTTCTGCATGCAAAGCACAGAAGGCAAGGATTACGTTTTTCACAAAATTACATGAGGGCTTTGCTATCTTAATGATTTCCAGAATGGTTCCCACATCCAGAGTTAAAACTAAATAGGTCATTATAAATTGATCCACAAGGTCTTGTGAATATAGCTATCTACAGAATTTGAATGCTTAGTTCATTCAAATTGGGAAGTTAGACTGCTCACTTATACATGTATACACGCACACACCATCCACACATGCCCCTACTCCCCCCCTTAATTATTAAAATGTCAATTTAAACAGAGGATTGTAAATTCTGGTACTGAGCTTCAGCACAAAAATTATTATTTGCATAGCGTATTCACATCTCTGTGAAAATTGAGTTTTTCATAGTTATTTTGCGATGAATACTGTGTATGTCAAAGTATGTAAAGATAACTTGATGTTAATGTGTGCTGGTGGCTAAGCAGGCTCAAAATACTTCTCTCAAAGACTGTGTTCAAATGTCACCATCTCAGCAAAGGGTGCGCAGACCACTTACAGTCTTTGCAAACTGTATTTTCAGAAGGGCAACATCAAAAACTTCACATTAAAACACATCTGAATAACACATCTTGGTTATTCTGACAGGCCACACAGAACCACAACCATTTAAAAATACAGGTGGTACGTTAAACAACACTCTTACCAGGTTTATCTACGTGTTTTTTTAACTTCTGTCCCTTAGGTCATTACAAAAACCTACCTCAAATACTCTATGAGATTTTTTACAAACAAAGGACATTAATGATCACATAAACTAACACAGGGTTAAATTCTGCCTAAGCACACAATGTTAAATTCCACCTACCCATATTTCCCTTCTTTTTTAAATCACAAGCTGAGAGTATTCCTTTTAGCTTTCTCTCTCCAAAGATATTCAAAGGCATTGCTCATTTTTTTTAAATGGTACCGACCAGACTTTCAGCTCCACTGTTCATCTCAAACTACCGTAAAATAGCTTAACCCCACCCAACAGCCTACAACACCAAAAGACCATTATAGCACTCAGCAACTGCTGGGACATATAATGTTTTTCATACAGGTCTCTCCCTAATATATGGATGTGTTCAGAGTCCCAAGAAAGGTGAGATGCTGTTAAAAATGCCATTCTTTCTACCCAGTGACTTTCTGTGCAGGTAATAGTGTTAAGAATTGAAATCCAAGGACTACAAAGGAAGAAAAAAGGGACATTCCATGATAACGAGATATCTTTCCTAATGCTATGGAGAAAACGAACCCCTTGAGAAAGCATAATTATGCATCAAACTATGAAATCATCAGAAGCTTATGTAACAAGATCAAAATAACTAGATACAGAACTTATTTAATAGAAAAGGCTGATTTTTTTCTAAAAAAGATATTTGACAAGACAATCTCCTCATTTGATTTAGTTTAGACTCTTGCTGGAACAATCATAGGTGAGCTCCTCAGATCTGTAATCAACAGGGAGTTGTAGTTATATGATTTTTTTATGAACCTTTGAACCAAATTAGAGGTCCAGAAATGAAAGTCCACCACTCAGGTTACTATACTATTTTGAGACGCTCAGTAGACTTACCAGTAAGTGACTGTCTTAAACTTTTTGAATCGGGAGTTTCTACAAAGTCAACATCCACAACATGTAATTTTAACAATATTTTTAATTTAACAGATCCAAGTTTCAGACTCCATCCTCTCCAGCAGTTCAGAACACAATGAGAAAAAGTTCCTTGAATTATCAAATGTAGGAGGCTTTCATCCAAGACTAGGAGTTCCCAAAAGCTCTTGTGACTAGGGCTGACTGTCAAAAATATTCTCCAAGCAGATACAGAAGGAACATGATTTAATAAAGCTCTGAATATCATTCAAATGCAGGAAGAATAATAGAGAAGGAACAGTTGAGATAGGTCTGCTGCGTAAAAAAAAAGTATATGTGCATAACTATATAACGGGTGCATTTACTAGAGAATACACTGGATGACTCAGAACAATTCAGAACAGCAGCATCATACAATTGCCAGGAGTTGAATGAAAAAGATACATAGTTTTCAACCACAGTTTTTCCCCACCCAAGAACCTAAGGACTGAGCAAGGTTATTTGGATATAGCCAGCCCTTAGGAAACATTTCATCACCTAGCCTAACCCAGCCTAGCCATATCACAGCTTGTTCAGAATTCAGCTCCCATCAGCTGCCACTCCACACTATCCCCTGCTTTTGCTGTCCTGCACTGTCTCTCTCCCTGCTAAAAAAAGTGCAGCAGGCCAAAAGCTATGGCAGCTTTATTACATCTGAAACGGAAAATTGCAGAAAAATAGTGAATGAATTGCTTCAATTTCTGTTGCACTTTCACAAATACAAACATAGGACCACATCGAACAAATTACTATGATAACAAAATAATTCCAAACAAGAAAAATAAAATCTCTTAAAAGATTTATTTTAGATGTGCTACAACTACTACACTGATCTTGGCAGTACATGGATCAAAATGCTGATTTCAAAGTTAGGGATGAATTTAGATTTGTACTCAAGCAGCATTTCCAAAACTTCATATAGGAAGAATACAGCAGACCTTCCCACAAAATAACTGCCATATTTTACAAAACTAATTTTTAGAATGCATTTTTTAAGAAACCTATTGGTCTGTGTTATATTTTTCTCCATTTTGAGTATCTCTGAAATAAAGTAACTGGTTCTACAATCTTCTTGCAGAAGCAAAACTCACAGGATAGGGCTATCCACACTTCAATATTTTTATGCAATTAATTTTAAATTATTATTTTACAATTCTTTATTTAGGATTTGTTTTTATTCATTCAGTACTAAAAATAATTTGTTCTACAGATCACTGCATGAAGAAATACCATCTCCCAAAACGGCTGCCATCTGCCACTGTTCCCAATGCAAAAGAAGCCTCAATCTCTTCAGAGATGATCAGCTTCATTACTCCTAGGAAGACTGGAAACAATTACAAAAGAATGTATTTTCTGAAGAAATTGGCAATATTTTTCCAAGTCAATAGGGGAAACACAAGCTAAAGAAAGAAGCACCATATCTGAAGCTATACAAAATGAGCTAATTAATTCATTCTGCCAAAGGAGTACACCAGTGACTCTAAACTTGTTTTTAACAAATGACTGGTATCGACATATATACACAAAAAACTGTCTTCTCAGTTCCTCATTTAGTATTTATTTACAACGGAAATACTTCAGGTATTGGGAAAGTTTGCATTTTTCTTTTTAAACTGGGTATATTTTTATTTAACTGACAATGGGTGAACACATAGCACCACAGGAATCACAAGGTCCCTGTAGTGTTTACTTTTTCAGAAATACAGCTAAGCTGGGAACTTCATTTAAGGGCATATTTAAAGTAACACCAAATACAGAAATGCAAAATCTAAGTATTCAAGCACTGTCTTAAAGCATGAGCAATTAAATAAGAGAAACTAAGTAGTCAGCAGCAGGGGAGGCAGAGTGGAGGTACAAGCACTTGTGTACTTAAAACCCTAATAAACGTAGTCATGCACTAATCCTAAGCATATAGAGGCACTCCAGCAAGAACTACCTCTATAATTCATCCTCGCAAGTAAAACAGGGAGGGAACAGCCATAAAGCATCTATTTTGTTAGTACCCGTTACTCCAGAAGGCCTAAAGTGCACTTCTAGATAAACCATATAGCAGATAAAGTCTTCAAACTGCTTCGAAGATTAAGCTAAAATATATTTATGAATGGCAGCTTTGAACATCAGGTTAGGTAAACATACACATGAGTTTCTTTAAGTTTAAAATACTGGTTTACTTCATCACTACTTATTATCACTGCAGCTGCTTCCTTGGAAAAAGAAACAAAAGCAAAAACAAAACAAACAAACAAACCAACTAAACAAACACACATCAAATCCCAGCATATTCTGTCAAACACCTCTTACCACATACAGCACTTGTTGCTACCCCATTAATTATTTGAATCAAATCTCCATAAAATCTCTCTATAGTTCACAGCAGCTCTCTCAGGTGCTCTGTCCTCAAAGTTACTTTTTTTTTTTTTTTCCTAAGAAATCTGCAAGACAAATACATGAAACAAGTTTACACTGAGTGCTACCAAACCCCTCATCTACCATGGTTTAAATGTAAAACTGCTATACAAAATGGTTTAGAAAACTTTATTTTCACAACCATTATGCTCAACAGGACAGCCCATGGCAGCTAGAAGTCTGATGTCCAGCAGTTAATACTGGATGACACCACCAGCCACAACTTACTAAAGTCGCAGGTGAAACGCAAGAATTACTAGTTTTGGATGAGCTGACATCTCCGATCACAGGGTGGATACAAAAAAAACCCAACTATTCACCTTTTTTATTCTCCTTCCAAGTGCCAAATGGCAGGGGAATAGAATTGTGTGCCAGCTTACAGGCACACTGCTAGATTTCTCATCTGGCTCTGCTGCATTCCATCCTGTTGCTGGGAGGCAGACAAATGCCTACTCACATACGTGGCTGCACATAAAGATGGAGACAACCGAATCTGGAAAGCAGACGGCCGTCCATATTTTTTCTTATATTTATACATATTTTGCCACTAAACTATCTTAAAACTGTATGAAAGCTGAACTGGGAATATGTAAGACCAAGCTATCTTGCCACATAAAGATTTAGTTATTCTGAGCTGTCATACTGCAGAAATCACAACAGAATGTTATTGGCTTTTTCAGTGAAGCTCAAACCTGAATGAGAATAAAAGGAGAGTGTCCTAAGTGTGAAGCCACTTTATCCATGACACCATTCAGGTGAGGATCATGTTTACTAGTAGTTGTCACAGGGTACCTTTTCAGTTATACTGGAATTTGAATAGATGGGAATTTCTCCTGTATCAGCCTATGCAGAGACCAAGAACAAGCCTTGGGCACTATCCTACAAGGGAATCTACAGTCAAAGGAACCCACTACAATCTGAGTGTAGTAGCTACATGGCCAAACTGGAATTTTATAGCTACCACAGAGAACATTTCTGTGGGCAGATGAAAAATGGATAAAGAGCATCTTTAGTTTATTCATAAATCAATTTCTGACCAAGTATTCTTGATATTTTTAATAATGACAAAGGTTTTAAGTATCAAATTTGTAGCATATAATGAGGATGCTCTAAATTGAAAGACTTTAAAGATCCCACTAATTTAGATACTCACAAATACAGATTCTCCTCTAAAGTCAAAACACATGTCAAATGTGTATGATTGGTGTAAAAATGATAACTAAAGTTGCATCGTAAATGCAGTGAGAATACTGTTGATGAAAACTTCATTAAACCTAGGTGTTATCAATGAATGTTCAGTGATCATTACTGCTAGCTCTATTTATTGTTTGTTTCAGGTGGGACACTACTTATTTTATTCTGTCTAGCCACACCTGAACATTAGACTTTCTCCAGTTTCCCAGACTGAAATCAGAGTTCCATGCATGAATTAAAGCTGAATCAAAGCTGCTATGAATTTTTTATTTTTAATTAAATACATGCCTCATTCCCCGGCTGCAACAGATCTTATTCTTAAAAGCACAATAAGAGGCCAAAGATGAAGCATTGCTTCATGATGAATTATTTCAGTGAAACACGCTACTATCAGAGGTAAGGGGTTGGGCACATGGTAATGTCTGCATACACCTGCAGCAATGATACAGAAGTTGTAGTGACACCAAAACTAGAATAAAGAAGTGTAATAGGAATAAAACGCTTTATAAAGATCCCCAACAGTATCTCATTAGGACATGCTGTGGATAACTGCATTCATTATACATTGCAGCGTTTCGGATGTCCGCTAAAGCAGGCAGGTAATTCTTGAAAATTACAGGCATAGTTGGATGGCAACAATAGTGTCTTATTTACATGACAAATGACTAATCTGAGCATAAGACCACAAGATAGGCAAGCCTGAGTTTCTAATGTAGTTGCAAAGCCTCCCCCAGATAATTTCCACAGCACTTGAATTCTTGGACTCAGCAATTCCTTTTGTAAAAACATAATTTCAGTGACAGAAAATGAGAATTCATCCAGGTAATTCCCTTCAACAATGAAAACTACAATATAAATGCTTGTTACACGAGTTTCTCTCTTTACAGGCTATCTTACATCTACCACAGAACTTACGTATAACTGTTTATGGAAGACATACACCTACACTCTAAAATACTACGAGCAGCAGTACTTATTGCAGACTACAAGTATGAAAGCTCAGGAAGCTCTTCACCCACAGATGACAATAAAATCTATGGATATGAGCCCATATATATTACTTTCTCAAATATTTTTTATTTCAAATATGCTGTTTCACAAGCAAAAAAACCTTTCCTTTTGCCTCTGATATCTTCTTCTGAAGACCCACACTCGGTATCAAGCTAGGCACCTTTCCACAGACATATCCTTACCAGCGGCAGTGGTTTTGCAAGACAGTTTATACTTAGACTTACACCTGTACAGCCTTTTAATTCACTATTTATGACCCTCACGGGTCCTGCAGTCTTCAGTAACTTTGTGATACGTATTAAATTAGAATTTAATGAACAATTCTGTTGGTCAATCATGTAAGACAGGTCTCCCCTATTCATCAGGATAGCTCTACAGTATTAATATGCATAAAATTTTAGAAGATGCTGCTTTGACATGAGCAGGCTTTTAATAAATGTGTTTATTTACGGAAAAAAAGCAACTTGAAGTAAATTACTCTTAAAAAGACTAAGAGCAGTGATTTTAAAATACAACTATTATATATAAATACACATACTCTTTATATATAAATATACATATTTAAGGCCTATCCTTTGGGTTTACTTTATATATAGAATTCACAGGGGTGTTTCCATCTGTCATGAAAAGGTTTAGTATTTCCTCAAAAGGAATTTAATCAAAACAGAACAAACTGCGTCTCAAATCAAATTCAAAGCCCAGAATACTACATTCAGTAGATCACATATA
The DNA here is from genome assembly GCA_025331215.1 of Actenoides lindsayi. Lineage (NCBI taxonomy): Eukaryota > Metazoa > Chordata > Aves > Coraciiformes > Alcedinidae > Actenoides > Actenoides lindsayi. The sequence continues at coordinate 3,277 of WTSP01028133.1, read as the reverse complement.
AACCAGAACCAGCATTACAAGGGAGTTAATCTACGCTTGTCAGTTTTGGCACACTTTCACTTAAACTCAGGAAAGTGGAGCCGGAGTCAAGTACCTGAAAGAATTTTCTAATCTGAAATCCCCACAGCTGAAGCATCTGACATGTACAATACTTCCACATTACAATGTACATGCAGAATGACTCTAAGATTGTAGACAACACTGTCTCTGTGGATTGTAGCAGAGCTACACAATTCATACAATTCCAGAATCTGAACTCTGGTTACAAATGTCGTCCTCCAACAGGGGCAATAACATATCTTGTCACAACTTCATTATGCACTACTATGTCCTGATAAAGAGCCTTATTAAAAATGCTCAGAACAATGGTGCATATTAATAGATAAACTTGGTACAGCCAGGCCAAGCATTCAGTGTCATGACTATCAGGTACAACCTCTTCCTATGTTCTAATGAAGCCTGTTGGAAATAGGGGCATCTTCTATGTGTAAGTTCAATGCAAAAGGCCTCAGATCCTTTTGGATGCTGACCAATCTTAAAGCATTTTCAAGCCTGCTTTCCATGCTGAATGCATTACAGTGCTGCATTTCAGAGACACTAGGCACCTGTAACATCTCCTAGGTCAATACATTCTGTAGTTATAATCTATCAAAAATGTACTGAATGGAACAGAGACTAAGATTTTTCACAAAAATACTCTAAAAGTGTTAATTTGACAGATACGGTGTCCTTGGATTCCTACATAATTTTCTGCTTTTCAATACACATATGGAATGCTCTGTTTAATACACATATGGAATGCGTAGTAAACATGGTCAGTAGAAGGGATTTTTTGAGTCCATACATAAAGTTACTGTATCCTGGATCAAAACTGCTACACAGTGAGTTTTGTTGTTGCCTAAGACAAGGCTTATTAAAATAAATAGAAAAACCTCCACTAACTCACAACAGGTTTTAGATCAGAATAAAATTATCACTCAAAGTTTCTTTCTTGGTTTTCACCTGTTATGCAACAGACTTGTTCTCTGTGTTCTTGATCTAACTCATTTGCTTTTGCAGCAGAAGTTTTACAGTCTGTGTATGCAAATCCAGATGTTTCAATACACATAAGCAAAGGCAAGTTAGACTCAGCACAGAGTCAACAGATTGGCAATAGGACAGCTAACAAGATGCTCACGTACCACCACAGTGAAAGTAAAATAATAATACAGATAAAAACCAATAAATAATTTGCCTTGCAGAATGCCCATTACTTCTCAAGACAGGAAACCGTAAGGGAGCTTAACTTTTGCATTTGTTCGTAAGATTTTACTGCAAACTTTTCCACTGATGCCAATAAGATAATGAAACTCCTGTAAACTGCGTTTATCACCATCATGCACCATGGAATTTATTTGTGCAACAAACAGGTCAAGATATGTATTTATTACTATTATTTGCTGTTTCCTGACATGGTCTGTTCCATTTCTTGAAGTTTTCAGGAACAGGGAAAAGAGAAGATTCTTCAATCAGATATTTGGGCTGTGACAACTTTCCATAAAGTTAATGAAGATTAAAAGTGTTTCACTCTAAATCCATCAGTACGACCTTATTTTCCCACCACTTCAGAACCACCTAGAAACTGAAGGTACTTTCTGCCTGACCCTGGGAGGCTCTGCTGTAAAAGAAATGGCTTAACCATAACCCTGGAGTTTGCAAGACTTTCCACAAGTATTCCACATAAATATGAACTAGCAACTATCTACTTCTACTACCAACCACTAACAACTTTCATGTTTCTGAATGAGTGAGAGCATCTGTAACAGGGAGAAGGAAGAGAGGTTCAGATTCTGTCCATGAGAGCACAGGTTAGCATTACTCAGGTTACTGTTATTCAGGACAGGCAATAGAAGGGCAATGTTTATTTACAGAAAGGATACACTGAGCAATCCAGCATCAAAGGAAAAGTGTTCCAGTGGATATATATGTCCAATGACCACCATCTCTCAAGAAATAGCAGGGTAGGGTGAATGCCCAACAAAAGACATTTAAGACCTCCCACTGGCAACCTCAGAGAATTTTGATTTTAATCCTTTGCTCTGAGTAATACAAAAAAGTGTCAGTAGGACTTCAGGAGTGCATGCTTAAAAGGCATTTCTATTTCGAGCAGTACTAGAGAAAAGCAGACAAGTCTATTTTTCAGTAAGAGTAGAAAAACTGCAGCTTTACCATGTGAACTGTCACTCAAGACTTTCTTATATTCCACTTTATTTATTGACCAAACACCAAATTCCACTAGAGAAATGTGGAATGGAACAATAAGTTGTCTAGGAATTACCATTTCAACCATGTTCCATGCTGCTGCTTTAATTATGTAAAATAGTATTAAGTAACAAGCTGTTTATGCATGAAGTAGGTAATTTATACATCAAAAATCATGATGAAAATTGGATCATGCTATCTTCTCAGCTCTTCCCTTCTCCACCTCTTCAAATTCTTAGCTGGAATAGTCAGAGAAATATCTGTTCTATTCTGGCATAACAATGAATTACATTTTTCCCATTGGTCCTCCAAACACAGGGCACTTGCTCTGAAGAACTGAATCAAAAACCACAAGCTTTGGACAGAAAGCAACGCATATTTCATTATCTCCCTAGTGCGAAGATTTATAAGCATTATAGGCATGACAACATTGGACCAAAAAGAGAATGCAGATTTGGGGCTGTCACTATCCTTAAGTCCAACATCATGACTGTTTTTCATTAAGGTTTATTTTCCAGAAGAGGGAGAGGATATGACAGAAACCTGCTTGTAGTTTTTATCTGTTTTTCTTAAAATTATAATGTAAGCTATGAATTATCATTTAAACCCACCTGGTTTCATCTGACTTTTGTAACAGGCGTAACACCACCTCACCTTTATCGAATTTAATTTCAGATCACACTTTAGTCTTAAGAGTTATACAGAACTAACACAGCGTGATCACTGAAAACCTATTTGATTAAAATATTTTAACATTTCCAGTATTTCACAAAACTACGCAGCATCCACACAGTCTTTCTTCTCAAATACTGCAGCTACACGCTTCTGGAGACCTTGTCTGACGCAGAGCTCTGAGAAAGTTCAGAAGCAAAGCCACTAACAGGTTCCCAAGGGCCGGAGGGATGAGCGTGCGGGGGGAGCTCACGGCACGGCACGGGACGGGACGGGACGGGACGGAGGGAGCCGTGACCCGGGCCGAGCCGCGCGGAGCTGTCTGCGGTGCTGAAAAGGCGGCGGCGGAAAACGCCCCCCCCCC
>WTSP01028131.1:0-69618 GCA_025331215.1 Actenoides lindsayi | reverse complement strand
GGGATAGTGGAAGTAGTGGCGCAACCGGCGCCGAGAGGAGACGATGTGGAGCAGAGATGCGGGTGGAGGCAAGGAGAGACACAGCAGCCATGAAACCCCTATTTTTGAAAAGATCTACAAACACATTTCATTTTATGTTATAAATGCCAGCACTTGACACTGATGAAAATACAGACAGACACCATTCCTATCAACTTCAATAGATTTTATCCATGTTTAAAATTATGCATACAAATCTCTCCAGGATCAGGAATGGAGGCTGTTGCAGGAAGTGCTTAAACTGTAAGAAACGATTTTTTCAGCAAATTACTGAGCAAAATTAACATTTTCCTATATTGCCAATTATCTGTAAGTAGATAATAAGATCTACTCATTAGGAAATTTTCACAGTTTTCTGAACAAATATTAGCTGTAAGATTTCCTGTGGGGTAAGCAGCACTTTGTATTACTTAGTAATATAGACTAATAATTTAATAGTAGCCTGTGTGGTTTTTTAGACCACATGATAATGATCCTCTTTCAGTAGATGATGCAGTATTTCATTAACCTTTCTTTAATAATGTAAGATAGTAAGATACATGTTTCTCTTCATATTTACACAAACATTGTCAATAGACCTTAAAGATCAGTTTCTACAACTTGTACAAACAGAAGAAACACTGCTTGAATAGTTAGAAAAGAATAAAGAGAAACACAGATAAAATAAAATTTGACATAGAAAATAATAGCAATACCATTCTTACAGTATGTTCAGCTCTAGATAAAGTGCAAATTTCCAATATTCAGCAACAATCCAAAGTCTGTTACATTCTTCATGCATGTTCATCCTAAAAGCCCTGGCCAAAATTTAGCATAGCTGAAAAATTCAGATTTTGTCTTCAATAGTCCATTGTTCTTGCTTGTACAAGCCTGGTAAGAACACTGTGATGGAAAACACTATCTTTGCATCTCCTGTGTAGACTGGAAAATCCAGGGGTTTTCTACCTGCCATGGCAATGCCATACACAGTTATCATATGCCTTCATTGCTCATATTCAGAGGTCTGATAATATGGCATCTACACCACACTTGATCTGCTACTATAAAAAAAAACCTGGCCAAGTTCAAAGGACATGAGAATTACAATTGGAAGTCACATATAAACATTTGCTTGGTCATGGCTTTTTTTTTTCCCACGTTACCTTATCCCCAGGCCTTGATCCTGGTACTACTCAGATATGCATGTGTGGAAAAGTTAAATCTGTGCTTTAATTTTTTAAACAGTGGCGTTCTGAACTACACTCTACTGGTTTTATGTTTTCCTTCTTCCAACACAGTTGTATTCCTGGGAGAAAGCAACGCAATTCCACAATTAATTTCTACCTGCAGTGACAGTGCCCCCTCAGGGTAAAGATGTTTGGGTTTTTTTTTACATTAACACACTGAAAGCTTCCGCTGCGATTGACCTTAAAGACACTGACAAATTAATTACTTTGCAAGTCAATATGGCATGGCAGCTTAAAGATTTGAGCAGATATCCAGACAGTTAACATGCGTGCTGCCATCTGCTGAATATGACAGCAAGGGATTTGTACTACTCTCTCTGAGAAAAAAAAAAAAAGCTGTGTAGCACCTTCCATGAAATACGTTACCAAACCCCTCATTCATAGTTTATTTCACAAGTCAAACAAAGACTGTTCAGGTTCTGCAAGAGAACTGGTAGCATCTTATGTGTCTTTCATACACAGGTTTAAAATGAAAGAAACTATCTCAGAGAATTCATTACAGCTTTGTTTTTGAGCCCGCTGCTTAACAGCTGGAGCTAGGGTACAGTGGAAAAGATCATGAGATTTACGTGAACACTCATGCAGTGCAGATGTGAGCAAGGGAGTTCATAGTTTATGTACCTCACAGTCCAGACTCCATGTTACCCTGATTTAAAGAGCTCACCTTTAGCTTGAGATAAAAAGAAGTGGCAATGACATATAAGCTGAAGTTCCAGTGAAACAGTGGTCAGGAACCAGCAGAGATGAGTGACTTTAAAAAGAATAAATTAATTATGAGAAAGCTAGATACCATTCTTACAAAGACTACAGCAATCATCTGAGAAACAGCAGAGGAGTACCAAAACTCCATACCTTTTTTCTTTTTTGATTTTCAATAAAACTGCATCAAATTAGAAAACTGTGTAATTTGTACACTGCTGTTCCTCTAAATAAAAATAAAAACCAAACTGGTCTAAAACCATATATATACATAAAACCATATATATACACACATCCATAAAACTACATAATGTACATCATACTGGTTCAAAAATATATACTGATGGGAAATACAGCACCTATTTTTCTTAGATAAATTGAGGTATAAGATAGTCCAAGCCCCACATACAGCAGAAGAGGCAGGCCAGTTCTGCAGATCAGCACTGTTCACATTGATCAGTAAATCAGTGTATCATAGGATAATTCAGGCTGAAAGAAACCTCAAGAGATCTCCAGTCCAAACTGCTGCTCAAAGAAGGGTCAGCTGTAAAGTCAGAGTACGTTACTCATGAGTTGTATTCAATGTGGTCTATAAAACGTCCAAAGATACAGACTGTACTACCTTGCTGGGCAACCTGTTCTCCTGCTTGACTGTCCTAATGGTAAAAAAAGGGTTTCCTTGTGTTTTGAAAGATGTGGCATTTATAGCTTTTACACTTCCTGAATATCAGATACTGCAGGTATGATTCACATTTCAGACACGCTAATTGTAAATGGGGGATAGCTGTCCAAAGACCAAGAAAATTTCTAGAATGTAAATCACAGTATAAGGGAAAACAAGACCTTTTGCATGATATTTATTATGGTGATTTAATACAGTTATTATTCCCTCTAGAATCTGCAAATGGGCTGATATCCTACAGAAAACTGAATAAAATCTTTATCAATTTTCTTCTCTAAAGGCAAGATACTGTGTTTAGTTTGGACAAGTATCATAGCCAAAGCTATGAATGAGTGTAATTGGAATGAAGGGAATAATTTCATCTGTCCTGCAGTTGCTGCTGTGCAATAAGATAGGAGTAAAGTCAGAACAAAACTAGAGCCAACTCCCAAGCATCCGGGGTAACACTGGGCAAATGGAATATGATCAAAAAGGGATAATATGTCCAACTTATTTTTTTGAAAGACATACTTTAGAACCTAATAAATGTTGTATGAACTAAAGCAAAAAAAACTTTTTAAAATATTTCTTGTCCTAAGATTTGCCTTTTAAAAAGCTGTCTTCCTACTTAAACTGATCTGAGAGAGAATACTGACACATTCCTTTCACAGCCACGATCCTAAATCAGGATCCAAAATTTAATCCTATAGAAGCACCAGGGAAATGTCAGTAAGCATCATCTTAGATGATTTTTTTTTTTCTTTATTACTTACACTCCAGCATCAGGCTGAAATTAAAATATCAAAGATGTGTCAACTAACAAAAAAATATCATAACAGTGCCTGAGTTTATGTCATCAGCTATAACAAGCATGCTTCTTGGTCATATAGGACAGAACGTTATTACAATAATATCACAAATAGCACTGTACTACTGAGTTCTTTTAAAAACTGAAACAGATTAAAACTCAAAGCAAAGAACTACTGTATTACTGAAAGCACCCACCTCTTAGGCTTATTCGTCTATGTGGCAAGTTCTTATGCAAACTTTTCTTTCTCCATTTCAGCAGAAATTTCTGCACAGGAGATGGACGTGACATTAACTAGATACACTGATTCTTCACTTGAGGAAAAATATCAGGCACGAAGGCAACATTCACAGCCTTAAAACAGAACACAAAATACATCAGAATGTTTGCACCATAATTTATAAATGTGACCTAATCTTTCTTCCTAGTACTTGTGCCTTTAAGTGATTACGAAAAAGACCGGTATTACAAATAAACTTTTATTCCTTGTTATTACTTTTATTACTTTGAGAGCCAATCCTGCAGGATGCTAAGCCCCAGGAACTCAGTGATCAATAGTTGAGGGTACTTGTGTCCTTTCCCACAAAAATGATGTTGTTACACAGAAATATTGCAAGCAGCCTCTTTACTATGACATTCTGGACAATAAATATCCATATATATGCTCTGAGACACAAACTAGTCTTGCTTGCGTAAAAACATTTAGGGAATTAAAATGACTATCAAAATAAGTTCAGAAGTGTGTTGTCACATAGCATACTGCTCTGGTTTTGTTACTTCTGTGGCATGTATTTGTACATTATCTTCTAAATTAGAAGAAATATTTAATAATAAAACTTTCCACAGGTTCCTAAGACTTAGCTGGGGAATTAATTTTCTGATCATCAGCTACTTAGCTCAACTTTAACTGTGACTTGACAGGCTGCAAATTATTTTAAGAGGTAATGTCAAATTTTAAATTACTCCAACTGAATATTTTATTGCTTTAAACTTATGTTATTCCAGTTCATGCTGAATAATTGTACTTTATTTTCAAAATCTGTCATTAAAATCAAATTTCTATTAAACTGACTACATTTCACTACATGCACTGGATTTCTGAAAGAAGACATATTTGAAACTAAATTCTCAAGTTTCAGTTCTTGTATGTGATCATGCAATTTTAAGAACATCAGAGTTCATCAAAAACATTTTTATTGTCCTTGTGATCTTTTAAAAGAGAATCTTAACCTTTGAGTTTCATGGTATTTAAAATTATAAAAGTCACATATAACAAACAATACACTGAAAGACCACTCTGATGGGATGCATTGTATTGCACTTGTATTGGGAGGGGAAACTGTCAGAAAGCTTGCGAGCAGAGTTCCATAATCTTCTGGGGAAAGCACTTTTGATGCACAAGCATTTTTCACAAAGAATGCCATTCCTACATGTCAAACTGATGGTATCTTTAATTACATGTTTTAGTTTCTATTTATACAGCAATTTATATTTAAATATAACTGATTTATAAATCTGAAAATTCCATAGCCATATGGTGCTTTAAAGTAAGATGTTAAGTCCTAAAAGGCCAGATAAAGAAAGAGGATTTATTTTATTAATTTGATTTTGATGCATAAAGTCCTGAATTAAAACAAAAGCGTAAATGATGTCTGAAAGAAAAACAAAATGAACTGAATCACTATATACAAAGATTTGCAAATATTGATTTTCATATTAGCTTCAAAACAACTAATGTTTCCACATAGTCTTTGTTGTATTTCATATGAACTCCAAACACCCAGGAATACTTTACTAGAGAAGTTTCTTCACAAATTAAAATTAAGGTCAAACTGAAACTTCAACAAAAGTAAATTCCAAATACAGATCAGTTTCAGGGAAAGAGCAGGAGATCTGCGAGAGCTGTTTAACTCATTGGTTCTCTATTAAACCTGCCCACTTCATCCAGTACCTAACTATTTCTGTACATCTGTTGTGCAAATCTACATACTTCATAGAAGCCAGCAATGATTATGCTGATTCACAGCTACCTACATCTACAGTACACGTCACACTGGCACTGACAGTAAGCTCATTAGGAAATAACACTAGTGTTACAGTTCTCCAGAAACGTGAATTTTAATTATTTTCAGTACATATATATAAAAAGCAAGGTAATTTTCACAGAAAAGCTCCTTAATAAACTATGAGTAACAAAAATTCTTTTAAAAGATTTACTGTAAGAGTGCAGGGAGCAGGAAAAACATCAACTGCTACTTATTTTCAATAATTAGTCACCTTTCAATTTGATAATGTACGGAAAAACAAACTGCATCTTTCAGGTATTCATTGGACTTCCAAAAACACTTAAGTGTTGACCTAATTGTAGAATTGTGCTTTAGTAATCCTCTAGTAATCATCAGGGTGGTTACACTGATGAAACATGCTTCGAAAATCTCATTTCAATATTATAGCTAACTAATATAGCAACATGGATTAGGAAGGGAGATTGTAATATTGACAGATTCCAAAAAAGATGACTCTCCTTACATGATAAAATAGATTTCAAATGGATGGCATAACCTATCCAATTATAAGAAATGTAATAATTTACAGTAGTCTGTTTTATTTAACACCTACATACTCTTCACTAGCTAAATTATGTAAATTAGTATTTTACTGATTTTTCTATTTATTTGATTTTAAAACACTTCAAGGAATCTGTTTCTCTCGTGTCCCTTACAAATGTAATCAAATATTTAACTAGAAAAGTTTAGCTTCTGTATCGATAGTTCAATTTTATCTTTTCTCTCTTTAGCCTCACTGAAATATCAAAATCTATTCTATAATAGAACTCATTATAGAATCTACTCTTTAATTAATCTGTTCTATAATGGATCTATTCTATAATTCATTATATAATCTATGCTATATTGAAAGACACATTTATGATCTCCAAGGACAGCACCATTAAAGTCAGCGAGGGTCATTAGTCAACCCTTCCTCCCAATTCTCTAAACTCTTAATTCTTATAAAATATGGAGAAGGTCCAAAATTCCAAATCTGGACCTCCTTCCTAACTTGGTGGAAAACTCAACACCCATGAAATTCAGTATAAGACTGATTTCAAGGAAAAAATTCTAGTCCAGATAAAAAATTTCATAGCACTGCAATTAAAAATACAGTTTTCAGATGAGACCTGCTATAAGTAATTTAAAAAGTGTCTTTCTACAGACACATATGCATGTTGTCTTTTATCATAACCCCCATCACTACTTTAATGCTGTCAAACTCACATTGCAGAACTTGGAACTTATTTCTATATAATTCAGTACCACATCCAATTCATCAATTTCTGTTTCCACTGTACCCAAGTGAACAAGTATTTGTCTTATTCCAACTGCTAGCAATGCATCTTGCAATATAGTGTGAAAAAGTTGTTATAACTTCAGCCACACACTGAGAATACCCTTCACTATCTGGACAAGCAGTATTCAGCGTCCCTCCATTTTGCTAATATGCTGTCATTGATGCCTGCAGGAAAGCTTTTGATAACTTTTCTCTCACAACTCAGTATTTTACCCTGACTGCAGCCCTCTCCATACAAAGGATTCAAGATGAAATGTAATTCACATAGAGTTTTATATTTAAGGATGATTAAAAGCTTTGTTAGAGAGATATCTTCAGAATCAGGTAATCCCTTGCTACTTTGGAGCATACAGCAGAAGCAAAAACTTCTCGTATGGACTTGAATTTTGTTTATGTTTTCAACTACATTTTACCAAACCCACTATTTTAGGTACTAACTGCTATTAATTCTCACCGCTCTTCAGACAGTCTTTTCTGAGAGGAAAAAAAAAAAAAAAAAGAAAAAGACTTGTCAGGTCACTAGAAGGTGGAAGAGTAAGTCTGTTACATATTTTCCTTCTCTTCTTAACGGATTCTTAAAATCAGGCAGAATAGAATTGGGTCACTTTACACAGTCCTTTTGAAACCTGTTTTGGCACCTGAACGTGCAACCCTGAGAAAGTCCAATCACTTCACATCTTCCACATCGCTGTGAGTGACCATGAGCTGCTGCATAGGCAGAGAGCAGCCCACCCAGAGCCCTGGCTGGCAAACCAGCACGGTCTGACTATAAATATGATGATTGAAGAAGAATAAAGGGAAGTCCTAATTGCATGCTACATGTCCATAGAAGGGATCTCAAAGGACGCCTCAACCAATGATCTCCAACAACCCTCACCTATATAGGCCTTCCCACCACAGCTCACTGGCCAAAGGAAGGAGACACGATGGGCCCTCGCTGGCCCACAGTGCAGCTGGAAAGCAGAGTGCCTGGAAAGCAGTAAGGCTTTCCCCCTCACCAGGGCTCAGCCAAGCCCTGACTTAAAGTTCCGGGGGGAGGGGGAAGAGAAAGGGGGGGATCCCCCAGAAGAAACCCCTTTCTCCGCTGCAGCACCCTCCTCTCCTCACAGCAGCCCGCCCCTGCCCCTTTCTCAGCACCACGGTGCCAGGTGCTCCTCCGAAGAAAGCCGCACCTGCCCGCCTGCAGCCTGCCCTCCACTGAGAGCCGCTGCCCGCCACCGTCGGGGGGGACAACGCAAAGTCTGGGTGAAGGGGCACGGAAGCCAGAGGCGTTATAGCGGCCCGGGTGGCGCCTCTGCTCCCCCTGCGGCCGCCGGTGCCCTTCAGCAGCGCGGCGCAGCTCTGCCCGCCGCTGCAGCCCCCGCCGCTCGCCCGCCGCCGGGCCGCGGCTCCCTCAGCGGCGGCGGTGATGTCACATCCGCCGCCCGCTCCCCGCGCCCGTCCAGCCGCGCTCGCGTCGCCGTCTCGCGGCCCCAAACTTTTGCGGTGGGCTGGCCGGGGGCGGAGGGGAGGGGCGGGGGTGGGACGGGGCAGCGGAGCTGCTCCAGCACCACGGGCAGCGCCGTCCTCGCCCGCCCTCCCCGCGCCGAGGCCGCCCGCGGAATGAGCGTCCCCCGGGCGGCTGCCGCTGCCGCCTCCACTCGGGCTCCGGCGGGCGGGCGCAAAGCGCGGCTGCCGGCGCGGTCGCTGCAGCGAGAGCGGAGTGAATGACCGAGAGGAGCGGCGCGGAGAGGCAGCCCCGGGATCAGGATGCGGGCGCCCGCCAACATCCTCAACCTGCTGCTGCTGTCCTTGCTGGCCGGCCTCGACCCGTCCAAGGTAGGAGCCGGCCGGGCGCGGCGCCCCGGCCGCCCCCGCGGACGACAAGTTCGCCCGGCCCCGCGGCAGCGGAGCGAGGCAGGCGGTGCCGGCCCGCACACGGCGGCTGCGGTAGCGGGCGATGCGGCTCCGCCGGGCGGTTGGGCGGCTCCGGGGAGAGGGGGGTGCGTGTCCTTGGTTGCCCGATCGGCCGGGCGAGAGAGTTCGCGGCGGAAACGGCTGCCCGTCGGTCCCGGGCTTACCGGCTGCCCGGTGCGAGGCGGGGAAGCGCGGGTGGAAGCGGTCAGAGGGGCTATGGGCTCGGGCGCGCTGCAGCAGGGCACCGGCATGCAGAGCACGCGCACCCCCGGACCCCACAGACCCCGCACCCTCATCTCCCCACGACCCCCTGCACCACCCCACGCAGAAGTTACGCCAGCGGCGCGGGGCAGAGCGTGGGGAGGGCCGGGGCGGGCAGCGCGGGGCTCGCCCGGCGCTCCTGGCCGGTAGCTATCCAGCTGAGAGGAGCGGCGAGTTACCCGGCTCAAGGCGAAGCGGTATTTATAGCGCTGCACCAGTTCTGGGGAAGCAGCTAGGCTCTGGAAGCAGCGATCAACAGCCTCCGACTGGAAATAAATTTGTTCAGAGTGGAACGGGAGGCGTCACGTGAAGACACCGATTTCAGTACTATAGCCACGCTCCGGGCTGCTGCAGAGTTCCCTTATTTTCAGATGTGTTCAGGTCAACAACAGAGCACATCTGGTACTGAAAGAATGAGAAAACAATACGTTTTCACCATGCAACCTGGCTTGTGAAGGTGATTTTAGATTAAATGATTTTCAAATATCAGAACTGCTCTATACCACTTAAGAGCAATAATGACTGAAACCCCTTAAGGCCTGCAGATGTCTGTAGTGATGCGTCGTAGAGATGTAGAACTTGTCTCATTTATCTTTTTGTGACGTGCAATCTTGTAACCGTGAGCGTTACAAAAAGAGTAAGGAGAGGGAAAGCAGCACTGCAGTCCCTTACCAGCAGCAGTCCGTACCATGGTGCCACAGTTTGCATGGTATGCTGGTGAATGTCATTTTAGTGATACCCTTTAGGTACCAAACAACCGTATGAGGCAACATTCAGCTCTTCTGGCAGGTTTTTTCCTTTAAAATAAAGGCATTAATCGCATTAATTAACCATACACAAATATGTACTGAATTTCCAACAATATGAAAAGGATGTTCCTCTTTAAAAAGATAAAGATAGAACTTAAAAAGCAATTCACTGGAAACCTGATTTACGGTTACAGTATTCTGACTGCTTTTTAATCAGCAAGATACAGTGACAAATTAAAAGAGCAGGAGTTGATATAGAATTAATAAGTTCACCTAAATAATTAATTATATCAATATTAAACAGAAGCTATTTGAAAGATTCAGCTATTGCTGCATCTGTAAAGAGACTCATCAGGCAACACACAGCAATGCCACATCTGTGTGAACAGCAGCACACATGGTCACATTATAATTACAGGTTTCCACACACATTTTTTCTTTATTTTTCTACCTCCTCTTACACTTAGCAAGATCTATTAAAGTTAAAAAGACTCTGTGAAAACAGAAAAAGCAAAATTTGTATCACTATCCACAGAAAAGTAAAACCACTAATGAAGCAAACGAGCTTTAGCTTGCAGAATTACTCTTTTAGTTCACGTGTCAGAGTTATGACCTAAAATAACAGTGGGAAGAAACGCTTCATCTTCTGTGTCTGTTGCCATCCAACACTGAAAAGCAGGATGAGCCACTCAAATGAAATGGAATAAATTAACTTTTGAAACTTTGCTTCCAGCCGTTTTTGCTGCAGCACGTTATGCAGAGGGCATAGAAATGGCCTTTTATTCGTCACTCTGTGTGACATTTTCAGAGATATTAAAATGTTCTTTGCAGGCTCTTTTAACTTTGTGAAGGGGTCATGAGCCAGCAAGCTTAAAACTCCTTAAGATTATGTAAAAATAAAGAGTCCATCAAAATCTGATGTTTAGCAGAGCTAAATTGAGTTTTCAGAAATGAAAACATGAGATCAAATTGCTACTCAGATCCTTGGTTAAGATGCTACACCTCATTAAGCATAAAAAGGATGGCACATGGCAGAAAATAAGTTAGTTTTGTTAATTATGAATAACGTTTAATATTGCTGTGGAAAATGACATTTGTTTAAAAGTTTACAGGCTTTTTTTCGCAAAGAAATACAACTTGTGACTGAGATCTCACTTTAGAAATGGAAGTAGTGCTCAATTATTTATCTTGCTTTATGCTAAATTGAAATGGAATAATAATTTTCTGCCCAGCAGGTTGGGAAGCAAATACATCATATTAAATTAATTGTAGGAAACAGGGGGATGTTAAACTCTTTAAATTACTTAATTTTTCCAAAAATAACTGTGCAATACACTTATGACTAGACAGACAACTTTTTACATGCCCTCCACACAAACTATTAAGCTTATGAAAATCAATCACATGAGACATTTCAAAGTATACACAATACATTCCTATTCATGTCCTACATAATTAATATTCAAGTAATAACTTATTTTACTGATCATCTACTTTAAAATCGTGCCTGGGGAAAAAAGCTTTGATTTAGTACCAAGCCATCACTGACTCAAGAGTGCTGTCCACAGGCACTTTTATGACAGGGCTTTTATGCTCAACTTTCTAGATTATTTACTGATAGTAAAGTGTTTACATATTGCCATCATATGGTAAAATGCATAAAAAATATATATAGTTTATTCTTAAATCTCTGGAACATTAAGATTTTATTTCAACCATAGTAATTTATTGCCCATGCTTTTGTATTTCCTTTTTTTTTTTTTCCCTGCTAAACATACAGGTACAGAATATTGACCAGGTCTGGCAATTCTTCTTTAACAAACGAAAGACAGCTCACTACTGATTAATTTTAAACACTCTTAGTGCTACTTACTGAATATCAATTTTAAAAGACATTAAATGTTATATCTGTTAATTTGATTCTAATTTTTCACTGTATTTGCATAGAAAAAATACAAGAAAATATAATTATTCATAATAATATATTCCAGTAAAGTTTTCTTTCCAGCAGGGTGACTAGATATTCAGCAGGAAGCCAGCTAGTAGGACATGACTTGGAATATAAAAATCTTTCCTTTCTCCTGCACTTAAGTGCAGGATCTTGAAACAAGGAACTATTAAATATTAGGAAACTTCTGAGAGTTACTGCTAGATGGCATCTCTGTGCTGCTTTTCTACAAGCCTGGAGCTTTCTGTAATGATCTTAGTATGTAAAGCAGACTTCTTTTATAAGGGTTGCTTTTGCTGGCCATCATTTGATAATCACAGTAGTATAACCAAGTAAGCATTTTATAGTGATGGAATGCTGCTCCACACAGAAATCAAGCTCAGCAGGTTTCAAAGTCTAGGTGGCATTTTTTAAGTTTAATTTTGAAAATTTAAGTATATATTAAAAAAAAAAAAAAGAAAGAAAGAAGTCTTCATTTTTCAATGCAGTTAATGAACTTGATGCCTTAAACTTTTATAATGGCTATACGTCCTACATCTGTTGGGTTTCACTTATTTCAATTTCACACCAAAAAATGTTTCAGAAGACGACTGCCAAGTAAAATATCAAACAGAAGCTAAGTATAGTATCACATACAGTTAGAGTCATATACAGACAGTTAGAGAAAGGAAGTTATTAGTATTCATTGCTTGTGATAACAGGATGTTTGAGAATATTAAAATTAAAAAACAAGAGCAAATATGAAACCAGTTGTTTATTTTTGAAGGCTTACTTAAACTTTGCATTTTGATCTTTGGAATGGCTGTGTTTCTAGCTTCTAAAAAATCTGTAATTCTCACACATAATTAGGCTACTCAACTAGCCACTAAAATATTTTTCCCAGATTTCAATAACTTGTCAGTAGCAAGTGCTCTGCTTTAATACTGTTTCATAATACATATTAATTCATGTGAAATTTTATAACAAGAATACTAAGAATATGCTAGGGTTACCACAATACACTATTGTTGATGGAAATATGACTCATAGTACTACAATACACTGCAAAATTAAATGGAAATCTCATTAGCTACTTGGAAATTAATTTAGCCTATTTCCTACAGTATTAGTAGTTAGCTGATATGAAAATCATGTAATTACTCAGCCTGTGTGACTTAAGAATGCTCTAAATCATTAATTGCTGAATATGGTCAACTCTCATTTGGTGTCTGCTCTCCCATGAGCCACATGAATCAATAGCCATTGAAGAACATCCTATTGCTATCAATATAACCTGTGCCCTCTCCTAGGTGTCATTCCAATTATGTTACTCTCACTCTTGTAACTTCAGTTAATGGTTAAAGACCAAAGACCATTGCTAACACTACTGGTTCTCTCTGCAATGGTCAAGAAAATAAAAAAGCTTCACATATTTTCCATTCATCTGCACTCAATGACACACATCCACCATGTTACATCAAATCACAGAAAGATGTTCACAACATCATTTTAAGTAACGTATATGAAGATATAAGAAGAGACTATCCAAAACATGCATGGGAGTGACATCTGCCTGACTGCTAACTCTTCTGGTGCTATCAGACATCACAAGGTTTTTATGAGCTTTTTAAAACTGTTGATGCTATGGGAAGAGACCTTTTTCTACCTCTAGCTAAAAACGGATTCCTCTGTTGTTCACTACTGACTGCTACTTTTTTGAATGCACTCATACACTGGTTATACATATTATATATAATCTCAAAAAAAATGTTATATATGTATAGGTGTACACAGACATCTGTCTATACATATACTAAGTAATTCTTTTCTCACCAGAAATTATTATTTTCCCATTAGCTGCGTATTGCCTTCAGGTAAACAGGCTTCCACCTTTTTTCTATATTTGGTCAAGTCATAAGCCAATAAAGGACAAGCAATTCACAAAATATGCAAATAAAAAAAAAAGCTGAAGCAGAGAAGGTGACTTTGTGTGCCTGGGTTTGAATGCAGAGTTCTTTTCATGAGGGAGTATTCAGGAACAAGTCAAAAACTTCCCTTACTTATAGAACAGAACTGAAAATTTCAGAAATTCTTGCATTGAAGCCTATGTGAGGTAAAAACAGAAAGAACATACCTCAGAATTCCAGACCAGATCTATTATTCACATTTTTAAAACAAGATATGACACAAACATATGATTCTATACACATTAATCATTCCACCTAAGAACATAGCCAGCAGACTTCTTAGTCCTCCAAGCCAGTAAAAATCAGAAAGACAGTAGCAGTACATATTACTCTTAAAAATACTTTGAGGGGTTTGCAGAAAAAAACATTCATGAGTGAAACAGTTTTTTTGTATTTCAAGAATTCTGAAAGAAGACCAAAGAGCTTCATTTGTACTCATGTAATATAAGGATACAGCATGCACTGCCTTCCCACATGGTCAGCTAATAAGTGTGCATGTGGTGCACCTGCAGAACAGAACAATTTACTCTTCACTTGATATGACCACATTTTTCACAAAGGAATTCTTAGTTGCAAAGCTGTCCCCCTTCAGTGTTTTTACTCACTTTTGTTTGTGTTTTTTCTAAGAGGAAATGATCTTAATGCATTCACAGGGAGATCTCTTAAGAACTCCCAAAGTACACAGCATCAATCTTTATGTACTTCATCCTGGCATTAATGATGTTTTTGTTGAGTTTGCTAAAGAGAAAAAACCAGGCAATAAATATCTTAACCGTTCCTATATTCATCAGCTGGGACATTTTCCTAACACGGGAGAGAAATTAATTTTCTCAAAGACACAATTCATCTTACTTCAGTACTAAGTTATCTTTACCATCAATACAGAAAGATGATTCTTTTGTTATCATATTTGCAGAATATTAACCAGAAAGGACAGTGTATGTTATCCAAGAAGTAAGAATATAAGTGAAACAGAAGTGTAAAGATGGCTGGTTTGTAGTGAAAGCGCATAGAACTCTAATTTAGAAATGGACACTGGGTTGCAATATGAACAGTCGTGAATATGGCACATTATCTAGCTATCTGAACGACACTCCTCCACTACTGATGGCCACTTTATACCTTTCGCTGTCTGAAATAAAGAAGTCACCCTCATTTCAAGATACAGGAATCAAACATGAGTATTTCAGTTAAGGGAGCATTTGTCTCTGTTTATGAATTTAAGATTCATTTTACAGTGTTTGGGTGATGGTGAAGCCCAAGCAAAGACAATTCTGAGATTATTTCTTAATGTTGTGCACAGCAAAGTGTCAAGAAATGTATCTTAAAAAAAAAATAGATTAAAAACTGATCTTGGACATAACCTCATGCCACAGCATTGCTTCCAAGAATCAGTGACGCTTCACTTAAACATGGACAGCAGCTTTACATTTGTTCATTAGTGACTCAAATCTTAAAGGCAATTGAACTTGAATCAGCAGCATACTTTATCAGAACACTTGAAACTATTTCAAAAACATTAGTATTACTATCGCCATTGGTTTATTTCTCAATTTAAAAGGTTTTAAAATTCTAGACTTGGGGGTTTTTTTTTGAATTGGAGAATATATCTTTCTGTCTGAAACAGACAACAAGACATCAGAATGCAAAATAACAAGGCCCCTATATGGATTATCTTGTCCTCATTCATAAGATATCTCATTGGGAATAGTACTAAAAGATTATTTATTTTTTTTTTAATAAGGAAATAACCTATATATCAGACAAAGAAAGTTAGTATCAGTTGTCTAGCTAGGTTGAATCTCTAGTATCCATCTTTAGTGGACAGCTTCTAGACATAGTTGCCTACTAACTACCTTTTCTGACAGTATGACTGATTCATGTTAATGAACTAAATACACCACAAAATGTGCATGCTTAGGGAAGGAATGACAGAGCATAAAATGTTGGTGATACAAGCAGTTAACACTGAGGAGGTTATGGTATTAATGAGTACGGGAGTATACACAATAATTTGCCTACACAAAGTTTCATAGTGGTATCACATAACATACTTTTTTTTCATACTATCTTATGCCCTCTTTAAATTCTTGACAGAGGTTTACTTATCAGAAAACCAAAAGAAAAAACCAGGCATGTTTTTAATAAGTTAGTAAACAATCCTACATTGGAACTTCAGTTGTAGCCAAAAGTAGGTTGAATAGGAAATACCAAGCCTATGGATATGGAATTTTGTAAACTCTTACCCAGCTGCTTCTGTATCTACGTTCTTTTACAAGAAAGAAAAACATATTATGTAATTATTCACAAAATGTGCACTCCTCTTTATTTATTTACAAATTTTTTCCTCAAGAGAAATTAAATGTAATATTCTTACTCCTTCTGAGCCTTTCTGAGACTTCTAAATCACTTAACTAACTTCAAACAGCCCCAGATAACACAAATGTATTTTTGTCATCCTGCTTTCTTCTCAGTCATCTGTCTGCTGCACTGCCTTCTGACCAAATAAATCCTTGTAAATGTGAATGCAGATTCAATACTTCTATTTACTTCTTTCACTGAAAAGCATATATCAATCAGCATAACAGCAGCTTAAGCAAATACTGAAAGCAAGTAGCCCTCTTCACTTCTATGGTTTTGGGAAATAGTGTTTACAACCTTCTGAAGCTGTAAAGTAACTTATAAGGGGAGAGCCAGAAGATCTGGAGAAGACTCATTCAGTTCAGAGGACTCTGGCATCATGAACTCGCTTTTTAAGTGCCAATCACAACACTGTAAATAATATTATTCTCAAATTATTGAAGCATGTTATTAAAAGTAGAGTTTTATAGAGATCTTCATGGATCTCCTTAGAACCACTCCTTTAGGAAAATACTTTAAAATGTGCTTTAGTGTATCCCTTTCAAGGAGGTAACTAAAAACTAAAATAATTTTCCATATATGAAATTGTAGATGCTATTTGAGTTTGGATTTCAGTTTTAAAATTGGATTTACAGAAATATGAACTTCAGTACATTTAGAATACATTAACCTGTGGCGACAGCAAATACTGATCCGAGATCTCATTGTAAAAGCAAACCTGTCACCCACTTGCTTACTCGTATTAAAAGGGGTTGTTCAGTCTTAGCCTCCTTACTGCAATTATTTTTTTTCCTATTGTTTTTATATAATCTCTTACATATTATTTTAACCATTCTGTGTTTTTATAATAAGGTTATGTGCATTTTCAGCTTACAGTATTGTGACTTTTCCAAGAAAATATATAGAAAACGCTGTAGATGGAACACTGAGTTACTGTACTGGGTAACAAACAGTACATAGAACCGATGATGGTACGAACGTTTCGATACAGCTGTAGGTATAGACACTCTCCAGTCTCAAAGCAAGTGTGATAATGAGATAGTGAGATTGAATGATAATGAGATCTCAGATTAGAATCATAGACTGGCCAAGGCTGGAAGGGACCTCTGAAGGTCATCTAGTCCAGCCGCCCTGCAGTGAGCAGGGATACCCTCAACTAGACGAGGCTGCTCAGAGCCTTGTCCAACTTCACCTTGAATATTTCCAGGGATGGGGCCTCAACCACCTCCCTGGGCAGCCCATTCCACTGTTCTACCACCCTCAGTGTAAAGAACTTCTTCCTGATATCCAATCTAAACCTACTCTTCTCTAATTTAAACCTGTTGCCCCTCGTCCTTTCACTACAGGCCCCCATAAACAGCCCCTCTCCAGCCTTCCTGTAGAGCCCATTCAGGTACTGGAAGGTCACTAGTAGGTCTCCCCAGAGCCTTCTCTTCTCCAGGCTGAATGGTGCTGTTTGCTCTCATCACAGGTATTTCTGGGTACTTGCATAATGAATAGAGAGGTGCATGTCAGGCAGAGTAGCAAATAAGCATGTTACAACAAAGATGCTTTTTCTGAAACATAAAGTAGGGAACTTGGAATATTTAATTAATTCATATTTGCTACCAATTATGTCTGGTGTTATTACAAAAACATCAGATAAAGTCAGATATCAAAAGTCCACAACTATATTAAATAAGAAAAACCAGAGATATCAAGTAATATTCAAATTACTCCACCAATAATATCATTGTAGAAATGAACATTAAAATACTGGCTAATGAAATCAGAATTGCTAAGTTCTTAAGTTTCCTTGGAGAACTGTGATGTCCTAAATTATTTATACTATGACCAGCAAATATCTTACTCAGGCTGACAATGAAATGAAAGCTTTTTGGAAATACCTTATTTGGAGAAAAGGTTTCTGAAAAGCAAATTTAAGCCTGAAAGTTATTTCTGTCACCTCAACTTAGCCAAGGAATTATTTTAAATACATGTTTCAGAGGACGTTCAAAATTGTAGTAGTTTGCATCCCGGTAAAATTACATTTCCTATGGGATTAGCATCATTTGACAGATTATTTTCTTTTGAGTTAGCTTTTCTAATACACTCTGATTCACTTTTTAAATCAGTAGCTATTTTTCAGATACATAAAAAGCCTTGTTCAAGGTGTCAGTTACAACATTATATTCACTTTATTCAGCCTGGACATAATTTCTATTCTGATAACTGATTTATCTTGAATAGAAGTCACTTAACATACTCTCAGAAATGAATTTACTAAGAGGAGTAAAGGACTGTGCAGACTTCTTCCACTACAGGTCTCAGTACATCCCATGACCCGTTCTATGGCTCTGGCTCCCCAGTAAAGATGTATTCCTGACAACACTACAGTAAAGTCTGCCACAATCAGAACCCTGAATAACTCCCTTTAATTATTTCAAGTATTCTAGTAATACTACTCTCCCAGTGCTCTAATACATTTTTCAGCAACTCTAGTCTCCACTGCTTTTTCTGCTTACTCCTTTTTGAGGTGTTCTGAGAGAAACTCATTAGATTTTTTGACACATATATTACATCACATAGGGAGAATAAGTCATATCTTTGTCCCATGTGTATTCCTGCTCCACATGGAGGACGTGGTTTATGGATACACTTGTTCTCTGACTTGCAGCAAGTCAGTAGTGTTTGAATGTATCCTAAAAACAGCTCAAGATGCAAAGATTGCCACTGACCTGTTCTCCATGCTGTCTCTGAATACATGCACAATTACCAAAACATTAAGAACGTATGAGTTAAGTCTCCCAGGAGGATCACCTTTAGCCACAAGCAAAGAATATGGTCTCCTGCATTTTAGTCTTTTCAAAGTGAGAAGTTCCCCTCTGACTCTTTAAAGGCTAATCTTACTTCCACCTCTACCTGCCACGTAAAATGCAGGAATTTACTGACTCCCAGACACCTTCTCAGTCGTCCCACACACACAAATTTTCAAAGTGCTCTTGCTTTTCTTTCTTTTATGTTTAAGATGTTGATATGAAAATGTTATGAACAAGCTCACCAGTACATCTGTCAGGAACATATGCAATTAAACAAGATATAAAAAAATGCAGGTGAAAGGCACATGAATAAACTGGAATCTATATTGCATGCTATGTTACACAAAAATTAAAAGCTTCCAGTCTCACAGAAGTTCTTCCTGGCACAGAAAACTATACTGAAACCAGAAGCTGTTTCTACATTCTGTGATCACATAAAACATCAAATCTGTCACTTGTGGCTGTCACAAGGTTAAATAGCTGATTTGCATTCTAATCCTTTTTAATAAGTTTATAAAAATAAATTTTAATGACCTTCTGCTATACTAGTCCTGCAGACACTACTAAAAGAAATACTTCCATATTAGCAATACATCTCTACCTTGTTTCCCTTCCACATTTCTTGCTGTAATCAGCAATCGGCAGCACAAAGCAAGGAGTTCAAATTCCTGTGCTGTATTTGTCTTTTGCTGATCTTTCTTTGCCCTCTGGACTTGCTTTCTCATAAAACCATGTATATATTCTGTTAAAGTTCAAGTCTGCATATGTGAATATCTTTACTGTAGTGACGGGAAAGTCAGTGTATCCAAAGTTCCAATTACCAGCCTTACATTTTCATATGGTACCCTAGTGGCTTTAAAGGACTGCTGTTGTCCTTATCTAGAGTGAATGTTGATATTGCAACCATTAGCCTATGGATTCTGGTTCTTTGTAAGACTGTGATTTTATTACCAAAAATCTACTAACAAAAATGTTGACCGTTCATCTGGAAAACACTAAGTGCTTACTTAAGGAAAATAAGATCTCTATCTTATTTTACATTATCCAGTCTATGCCACCAATCTTTTTCATAATTTCTCATTTCCATGGACAAGTTATCTTTATTATTTCTAATTTTTATTTATTTCCTGTCCATTTATGAAACTTGTTTAAGTCACTGTATCTATTTCTGTTGAATTAAAGATACAGGGGGTGTTTGTGTGTGTGTGAAGGATTAAAAACTAAAGGCAGAGGAAGCTGCTGGTTTATTTTGGTTTTATAAGCTTTCTATAAATTAAACCTTGAGCATTTGCATCAGTCCTTTCAGTCAGAAGTCCACTATGGGAAGCATTTATTTCAGAAGTGCAGCAACCTCCATTCTGTCCACTTTGCTTTGGTGTAAAACACTGCTGGACAATAACTCATGCTCACAGCAGCAGCAATATTCTGTCCTTTGTTTCAAGAAGCAGAATCCAACTTGAGCCTGAGGACAGATATTCTTGTTCTCCTCCACTTTCTCAAGAAAAAAGAGGATGCATTTGAAGGAAATTTTGAATGGAAATATTGACCAAATCAGTGTTCTCAGAATAACCCATTGGCAGTGCTATAAGTCATAGGCTGTGGTGGTTATCTTTTTTAAATACTAAGCACTCCCTGCTCTAAGGTGGTCTTTCTTACCTCAGGGATTCAAGAATGACAAACTGTATTGGCTGAAACACACAATCTACATTTAAAAGTATTTCATGAAGCAAAAACTTTGCTTTTGTGAGTGCCACCAGGGACTAGGCTGTGGAATTTTGGACGGTGCAAAGGAGGAAAATTTCTCCTCCCCAAATGCCTGTATTTATACTGCAGTCAGTGGTAGCTTTCCCCCTCTCTTCCTCCTTCCACTCTGAACTACCAGCTCCAGAGAGCAACACATGAGGAAGAGCAGAAACACTACTCATCTACTCTTCCAAGTTCTTCAGCATTGTCTGTGTGTGGAAGGATGTGCAGGAAGATCTATTCCTTTACCTGTCAGACTAGACAATGACATTATCCCTGATGGATATGATGCACAAGGAGAGGGAAGGTGTGTGTTGGCTTAATTTGTGTTTCCTAGGGCATGAAGAAGCGAAGACACTGTTCTTCCTTTGGGGATTTCAAAACACTCTCTGAAGACCGGATGGCATGGCTTTCCTGATCTCTCTGATAAGAGATACAGGAAGCCACCAGGCAATACTGAGAGCCTTGAATTGTAAAATTTTTGAGAAAATTAAAAGAAAAGGGATTTTTCATGCAATACTGGCAGTATAGCTGTAGTATTCAAATTTGCCAAGTTCTAGATTTGTCGAGTGAGAAAGCTACACTAATGGCTAAGGTTCACTGCTTTTGTTCATAAAGAAGAAAAACTTCCCCAGGTACTACTGGCATTCCCATTATATTCGCTGGTGTCTGTGAGAAACAGAATAAATTGCTCTTGCTTATAGTTCCCTCTCATTTAGAATGCTACAGAAATTACATGAGGTTGTGACTGGTTAGGTCAATGAGTCAATCTCTGCATAAGGGATATGACCACTTCATGTTTTCTCATATGGTTCCACAAATCATTTTCTAAACAGATGGTAATAGTGATGGTAGTTATTGAAAAAAAATCCTGATGAGCCCTAACCGCCTAGTTCTTCTGTTAAATAGAAACAAGGTTGCAGTTTTTTCTCCTTCAGAATTTTCCTGAACCATGTGCAATTAGATACTGTCTTTCCCCTTCTCACTGGTATGCTTGGATATATGCTATTTGTAATTTGCAACATCCTGTTAGAGACACATTTACGGCAAACAGAGCGCATCCTCCCCGTTTCTAGCCAATAAGGCTTCACACTTCTGTTTTCACTGGGATCAGTGTGCTGAGACCTAAAACCGTTGACGCTGGGGAAATTCATGCCTGACAAAATGAAAGGACTGATTCCACAGTATAAGTGAGTGCCACGTTGTCTCTTCATTACAAGACTCTGCTTGAAGATGAACTTCCTTGAGAGTGACTGGCCAAAAGATCAAGTATAACACTGCAAGTAACGGGAAGCTCAGAATAAACCCTTAAATGCCTAACTGTGTGTGGACACAGGCTATGCCACTGCTGACTTTTAAAAGTGACCTCTAAATCCAATTCAAAGCTGGATGCTAGATCATCTGCACTGTTTACCTTGAGGCATGCCAGACAAAAACCTTTCCAGCAAATCAGTGTACAGTCCTGTACCCAGTTGCAGTATGGACATTCCCATAACCAGGCAGGTAGGTGCAGCACAGGGAGCCATACAGGCTTAAGAACAGCTGCATAGATAAGCACTGCTGACCTCCACTCTTTTTTAGTTGCAAGGCAAGCACACCATCGTTTTCACAGGGCCTTTCTTCTCATTAATTTTTTGCACCACTGAGTCTGAAGCGAGAACCAGCATGATAGGTATAGCTTCTGGTACATTTCCCTTACAAAATCTGTTTTCTACAAGTGAAACATCTCTTGGTGACAGACTGCCTCTAGACTGCGCAGTAGATATGTGCCAAGGTGCGTCTGGAGGCTTCACTTGTTCATTGTCCAGTCAGGGTCAGTGGGCACCGGGACTTCTCTGGATGCTCTCCTTGGATTTGTCACCCACTGAAACCAAGGTGCAGAGGAACCTGATTAGATGCCCATAACTAGCCTTATGTGGGTTTATAGCCAAAGCCTGCACCCCAGAGCTAATACCTTGCAAATACTCTCAAGTACTGAAACTTAGAAAATCAGAATTGAGCAGATAAATGTATCCAAATACTTTTTTTTCTACTTCAGTTGTGACATGGCACAAAAATTGTTTCTTCTGAATTGTGTTGATGGGAATAATGCCTGTATTATAAATACTGAATGCATGAGAGATTGTCCTTATAGGATAAAATAAAAACCTCAATCTCAAATGAATGGACTGTGATGGGAAGAAGGATGGCAGTAATAAGCACTTAGCAGAATGTGCTAAACGGGGGGCACGTCGTGAAAAATTTACGAGATACTCTGAAAACTGGAAAGAATGGGATTAGGAAGGGAAGATAACAAGAAACTCAAATAATGTAAGATTACAAGAAATAATTCTAATGGGAACACCCTGGAAACAATAAAAATGGAAATATCTGAAAAAAACCCCAAACATGATATCATCTTGAGAACTATTTTGTCTTTCATAAAGATACTGATCCATTAACCATATTAATACAAGAGCATATTAAAAATAAGACTAACAGTACCAGAGTAGATTGGGACTGGGATATATTTCATTAAAACTACACTGCTGTTTGCCTAAAGAAAGCTGTATGGCTATACCTCCTTCTGCCTTCCACCAAGGGCAAACCCAAGAGATCTCCAAAGAAAAAGTAATGGCCACAGCAAAGCTCGGTTCATTTCTCACTTGCAATATCAATCAGTAGCGAGCTAGAATGTTACCATACCTGTGACTAGGTCAGCAGGCCTATGCCCATCAAAGATTCTCTCTAATAAACAATCGTATCAGTGCAAGATACCTACAAAGAACATGAGGATAAAGAAAATCAAATGATTCCGTATTTTTCTTTCCTAAAACACTGTCCTTGGCAGATAGGAAAGACAACAGAAATTAAAACTTCCACAAATAGTCAGTCCAGTTTTTCAACAATCATAGGTTAAAAGTCGTTCATACTCCTTTTCTAGCAAACACACTTCATGACAGGACAGAATGTTAGGTGAAGATTGTAATGTATTTTTGAATGTAAGTTTATAATTTGTACTTGCATTTGTACAGGATAACAAATTTTGCCTACTCATTTAAGAAATACCAGTATATTTTATGGCTTACCTATCCACAGGAGCTCAACTTTTAGCATTCAGGTTTGTGAATTATTCATAAAATAGCAACACATCCAGAACTATTTATAGAAATTTAGCTGAAAATAGCACTCTGTCTGCAGACTCATTCTAGTAAAAGAGGAAACTAATTTTGTTAAATTGTTTAGATCAAATTATCTGCTTAGCCTTATTATACAGTGCAGCCTATTTTTAACTATGTGATGGGATTCTAAGCCCTTCTCAGAAGAGTGTGGTACTGCCTAACACATTCCACTGCTACAATTTTTTTTTCCCAGTTCTTCATACTCAGATTCAGTCCCTACTGTTGTTTATTACAAAAGCACTCAGAGTTAAGTAATGCTTACAAAGCAGTATCTGTTCTACTGATTACTGGGGAGGAGAGACACATGTTCCTATTGTACTTTCTAAAAAGTAATTCTATACAAGTTTGAAAAGTTAGAGAATATAAGCAAGAGATCTCTGACTCATTGTATATACCCAAGGATAAAAAGGGAAAGAAATGGATCAGTCACTGAAGCCTTACAGAAGAATATTAAGTGCTATTCAATGGCAGGGAAGAGTAAAATGGTAAGAGACAATTGATTTTCCTTTAACATATATCTAAAAAATATGTCAGAAAGCAAACAAAGCAAGGAATAAACTACTATATATTTGAATTCTACACAATTTGATTTAGCTGTTCCCAGGTTTTATCACTCTTCAGCTAGCCATCAGTCTCAAGCGGTTTGCAACAAAGAAAAAAAGCTTCTTACAATATCATTTACTAGAGTTTGAAGTAATTTATTCATATCTTTAAATAATAAGCACAAATACGTAAGTGCATTTTAAAGGATAAGGGGGGAAAATTACATGCTTGGATTTTAAAAATAATTTTCCAATTTCATTTGCTTATTTTTCCTCCTGTAATACATAGATCTTTGCAAGATGGGTCTATATAGATAGATGAATGCGAATGAATAGAAGTTGTCTCATTAGTTATCGTCATAAATAAAAATATCAATGCTATCCTAAGGTGAGATTGCATTTTCTATGCTACCAAGACAGGAAATAGCATTTCTAACTCTTAGTCACATTGTGCTAAGGCTTAAGCAAATATTATCAGGATATTCCAATTAAAAAAAAAAAAAAAACCAAAAAAAAAACCCCTAATGTCATCCATACTTATATTTTCACTTTGTTCATTTTTGAGATCATTTTTGGTATAAGAATTTCAATAGCACACAACTTAAAATTTTCATTTAAAATTTTACTTTTTTTTTTTTTTTTTAATTTTCAGAAATTCACATTCTTAAGTTCAGACAAATATTTACACTAAAAATACTTGTCCTGTCAGGATATGACTAATCTGACCAGTCAAAATTATCCATATAAACTGGAATTCCAGATGCTTTCAGAGACAGATTTGTAACAAAACATCAAGGCAAGGTTTCAGGTGGGTCAGTATCACAAGTTTTGCCAAAGATATCTGAGGACATCAGTGTAGTATCAGTTCCTTTGTAATTAGACAATGAGACCCCATGATATTTTCTGTGAACAGTCCACCCAGCTCCAACAGTTGCCTTTCTGACAGGTAACAGATACAGCATACGAGTCCAGAAGGTGCTTTCTAGAACTTCAGAGGACCTAATATCCTTTTAGCAATATAGAAGAAGTTACTAAAACTTCTCAAGGTAACATCCATGTTTTCTTGTCTATCCAGAAAACAAATATTGTTCTGTAGGCCTACTGTAAATACATGATTATGAATGGATCCAGTGCATGCACTTGTTTTGAACTCTACTGTTCAAGTAAATCTTTCTTTGTATTCCTGGGAACTGTTCTGTCCAGTAACTCTAAACATCGAGTGTTATCACTTCTAGAAGCAGACACTGTCTGCAAAAATAAGTCATTAGCTTCAGAAAGTGCTGTTACTTAGACGAAACCTAGCTGAAAAGTAAAATGAGAAAACAGGATTGGGTTTAACTCAAACCAGGAGAAACAAGACATTTTTTAGAGTAATTTCTGTTGCCAGAAGTTTTCAGAGAGGCCAGGCTGAGTCATGAGCTGGACCCATTCTAGTGCTAAGGAGAAGTCTAACTACTTTACATTCAGTGGAATTCTCAATCGCCTTTTCTCCTCTGCTTGAGAGATGTTTAGCAAAGAAAGTCATCCTGCTATTTATTCCCCGTTCATCATTAGCTAAATAAAACTGCTGCATAAATATTTTACTCCAGGAAGACCTTAATATTCAAATAAATCAGCATACTCCAACAAAGACATCCATTACTACAGGTTGCTCTGCACTGACTAGGTATGTATAAAGGTTTTTTTGCCCCCAGACAATAAACAGAATTGTTATGCTTCAGAAAGGATAGATCACCCTGAGTGTTTTCGTTCTATTTTTCTGGTGAACCAATGAACAAAACTATGTCCAGAAAACAAAATTCTGACATCCCTTAAACTGTTGTAAATAAGGTACTATTCTGAAGACAGTCACTTCAGGTTTACTCCTAGATATCAAAAGACAGAGTTGCACTTCATACACGGAGAGGCCTACGAAGCTAAACATCATGTATGCTCAGTAAGGATTTTGCTCATCATTTTTAGTTATCACACAGACACTGTTTCGTTATTTGCTAACATCAGGATGGGAAATCAACAAAACACAGAGATGGTGGTTTTGACTTCATCTCTTTTTTCATCTCAATTTTCAGAGACTATTTTGAGAGCAATGCAATAGCAGAGTGAAAAACAGAATGGTATATTTGTTTCTATAAACAGTGACAGCACGATTTCTTTTACCACCCACACTTGCAACCTAGTCATTATGTTTGGTGAACAGACAATATGAAGTAAAATCCTTAATCCTTAACCTATTTGAGGTTAAAAATTTAGGGATTTAGCTGTACATAATCATCACTTCACATTATTAATATATGATTACCTTTGCCATGTTTAATAGTGAGATATTATGTTGTCACCTAGTGTTTAGTAGTTATTGTACCTAATCTAGAAACAAAGCAAATTATGGGATGACGCCTCACACATGCACATATATTCTCCATACGTTGTGAAGTAGCATATAGACATGCTGCTGAGAGTCATAGAGAATGTGTATTTATATCATATATAGGATACCCTTTTTATACCAAATCTACAGCTTAGGGGCTAGATTTCCTCACAGGTGTATTCAACTACAAATCACCAGCCCTTACATCCAGTTCTACCTCTCCTGCTGTCACTACAGCGTTTTAGGAATTTAACTGCACTTTCATATTCATAACAAAAACACACACTGTTTGTATCATATGAGAGGTAACAGGATTTTAGAACTTTTCTTCTGCTGGGCTGGACTGACTGTATTAAAATATTATGACAGCCTTAGATTAAAATCTCTGTTTAAATTAAAATCATTTTTATTACCAAACACAAATTGAGGAGCAATCCGAAAGACAATGAAATGAAAAAGAATTCAGTCAGATTTAATGTCTTTCTGTGCATTAAAATTTGGTTGAGCAAAGAACCTGAGCTTGGATAACCTACAATTAACCCATCTGAATTAGTTCTGTGGAGTCCCTCCGAGGAGCTCCTGTGGCACCTGGGAGATGGCTGATGAACTGCACTTCTGGGACAGCTTCTACCTCTGCAAGCTTCCACAGCAAGTCTATCAGGAAACCCTCACTGTGAAATTATTCTGCTCTTAACTGACTAAACCTGAAAAGATGAAAGTGCCGCAGAATTATTTGCTAAGTGACACAAATTGATCCCTTGTCCTTTATGAAAATTGTGTTCCAAACCCTTCAAGCTTTTCTAGCGTGTAGAGTACAACTAATTTCCAGATGATCTAAGACCATTCTTCTTCTCTTTGTAAGAATGAGCCTTTGGAAACTATATAGGTCATCTACCTCCAAATTATGCCCTGGGGATATAATTCTTAATGAGCATTAGATTGTTTTACTATTACATGAACTGCACAAAGAACTGTTTCCCCCTTTCCTCCTAAAGATTTTAATTATTGCTATTAATATAAGAAAGTATTTACTATTCTTGTCACACTGGCTCGTGGCAGATTATCTTGGTAAGAGACGATGCAAGCCTGTATCTGTTTCTGTATTCCTCCCTGCCCTGAAATTCTGTATAGCTCTGTGGGAAGGACAGAAGAGCAGGACTCATTCTTCTTTATTTGCCTCAGCAGTCACACAGCTGATGTCACAATATAATGCTGAGTTCATAGTACTTCCAGTGTTCACAAAAATAAGTGAGAGAATTCTCTTTGACTTCAAATCATGAGAGATTTCAGGAATCTGTATCAACAGGAGGAGGAAGAAAGTCATCCAGAGCTCACTCTGGTTTTTATTGTTTCTTGCTCTTTCCATTCTTATTCCATCCTTATTTACTAAGGGAATAATGTAGAAAAAATATTTGTAAAGGGACACAGAAGGGACTCTTCCTTTGTTGACTCTGACACTTCTTCGGCATTCATCTTATCTCAGTCTGGCAAAATTACATTGCAGCTGTCTGGAAGTGTTATTTAGTCTATTACAAACTCTGCGTGAAGTATTTTTAGATTTGATTTTGTTGAGTCTCCTCTGTTTTAGTAAGTTATTTCTGATTCATATGAATGACACGAACCTGAGAGCTGCAGTAACCTTCCCTACGCCATTTCTGTAGTTCATAGTCTGAGCTCACATCCAAGGAGAAAGAAAACACATACATGAACTGTAATCTTAAAAAAGATTAAATATTTATCAAGCTAACTACTGATTTAAGAAGCTAAAAGGCACATTTAGCTTATCTATACTAAGATACCATAGTTGTTCTTTTAGACTGGTTTTAGTGGACCAGAGCCTAGCTGATAGTTTCTGACTTGTGTCTAGGTTTCTGTATCAGCTTATCAGAAGAACTCACTCCTGCCCTCTAAGAACATAGCTCATTTAAATAGCATTTTTGGGGATTTTTCCCCCCCTTTAATTTCCTATGAGAAGATGAGAAGTCTCTCAGATACTTCAGAAACTCTTCTCCTTCCCAGTTCATTCCCTCCACCCAGAAACAAATCTTGCACTCCCTACCTTCATTAGAATTATCCCAGAATCCTAGAAAATAAACTACAGACAGAAGCTCAAAAAGACATTTATTCTATTCCTCCAATGGCAAATGATTTAACACCCCTGCATCCTAAACTCTCAGCTCTGCATCATCCTAGAAATACAGTTGAAAGTAACTACTTCTGAGTGCTTTGTGCTGACAGAATGTCATAGGACCTTTTTTCTCAAATGGGAAATGGACAAATTTGTCTCTAACAAAGACTTCAGACCGTTCAGCTCTTCCCTTTCACTCTAAAATCTTCAAAATCACTTACTGAATTTATCATCTATGCATTACAGAGTTCTCACTCAACTTATAACTACACTTCGGGCTATCTCATGGAATGTACAGGTGGAATTGAGCAGTTCTAAAATACTGTGCTAAGGAAAAGAAAGAAATAAAGAGATCAAGTCAGTGCTGTTAAATGTGTCACAAATTATGTATGGCCTGTAGTTCAAAAATGTTATTTTGAACATAACTGGCATGCCTTATGTTCCCTTTAGGCTTCAAGTCACAGTTCATTCATTTGTTTGTGTTGCCTCAATTACAAAAGATGATAGCTTATACTGTATTTTTTTAAAAACCATAGTACAAAGCTGTAACTTCCCCTCTGTTTCCTGGAAAAGTTTCTTAGAGTAGTTATATTTCAACTGATAGGATGTTGCTTTATTAAAACAACCTCAGCCATTCTCACTGATGTTTCCTCCCTCCTACAGCACTGTGCAAGGAAAGCGTGGGTGTTGCTTTGCTCTGGAAGTGCTCTTCTCTTCCACGCAGGGCAGGACACATTTGCCTGGAAAGGTTTAGCTCAGTGCTCCCATTTCCAAAACCCACTAAAACACCATTAAATATCTTTGAAGTCAATGGTATTTCTTCATGTAACATTACAAGTACCAGTGAGTTAATCAATGGAAATAACACATTTTTAGAAATTCTTACAATATTTTAGAAAACTCTTTAAAAGTTGAAGTACAGTCTCCTCAAATCTAAGTGTTCTTTTCAATTCTTGTAACCATTTATATATTACTTCAAGAGGAGAGGCAGAACCCATATTTGTGTTCTTGTGCATATTCCTTTAATTACAGGATATATATGAATCCCTATCATAAGCAGGAAAAAATAAGTGCTGAAATAACAATCAGTGGTTCCATAAGGTAAAATAAGAGGCTTTCTTTCATAATTCCATTGATTAAATAGTCAACTTGTAGCAAGAAATTCTCTCTAGTTGTTGATTGGAATGAAAGACGTTTCACTGGGTGCTAATCATAGGCTACATACATTCCTTTGTGTTACAGTAAAACTAAATCAGACTTGGGTAGTGTGATTCATTCACACATGGAATAAAAAACCATCAAAAAGCACAACTGTATACAAGATTTTTTGGTGACATGTGCACACTCCTTTACTATTGAAAAGGAACTTAGAAGAGACAGTAACACACCAGTCCTTTTCCTTTAAAACTCCTAGTACTAGAGCCTGGCGTTTCTGCTGCAATTTCCTAAAGATTACAGGTTTGCTTTTCAGGAACCACTGACATAGATTCAGGAAAAGACCAGAGAAGAAGGGCTAAGATGATCATAAATCACTTGTAGTACTGCAGTCTTGGTGTTGCCAAGAGAACCTGCTCATCATAGCATAAATCAAATCTCACTAAAGCCTATGATTCCAGCAAGTGATTGTCACAGAGGTCCAGGAAGAGAGTAAGCAAGAAAGTCATGTAACCTAGAGATCTTTTTATGCCGAGACATCCTTTCTAAGTCAGTGCAGGAAAACTAGAGAGTCCCAAAGCATCCTAACAGAAAACAAAGTGTCTGTTTCTGGAATTATGTCAGCCTTAGTTCTTACTCTCC
This sequence comes from Actenoides lindsayi, assembly GCA_025331215.1. Taxonomy (NCBI): domain Eukaryota; kingdom Metazoa; phylum Chordata; class Aves; order Coraciiformes; family Alcedinidae; genus Actenoides; species Actenoides lindsayi. Next base: position 39,142 of record WTSP01028131.1, on the reverse strand, counting down.
TGTTTCACTCTCCCTGTCAAAGAGCTCAATTCTCAGCTACAGTAGTTTTGTTTTGGTAAATTGTTAACATATATCCTAGTAGGAATACCATACTAGACTGAGGAGAAGTCTTATTAAAAAGGGCCACTATACAATAAGGAATAATGAAACCTTCATTCAGCTTTCCATAACGTTCCAGACTGCTTGTTGTAAGCTCAAACACACACTGCCTCTCTTGTTTCTTTACTTTGTCTTTACTTTGATGGATAGAATTATCCATTAGATCTCAGGTTATTCGGCTTCTGCATACATTTCCTTCTGGTTTTGTCTGTTATTTTTATTTGCATAATTCTGTTTTCCTCCTTATTCCCTACTTGGTCATGTAATTTTGTAAGTATTAGCCTATGTAGGATTTTGGGGTTTTTCCTCTTTTATGACAGATTGCAGACAGCTGTTTCCCAACCCAGAAGGCTTAAATTACGGTATGAATATAGATTATGACTCGCCTTAGATTCTTCATAATCACTAAAGACTGACTTTATGCAGTAACATAACTGTGTAGAATGCTGGACAGCTTTTATCCTGATGGTAACATTCATAATGCATAAACCGGTATCCTGTGTTATAGCTACGCTGCAGCTCATATGCCTTTGGCATAAGCAACGTCTTGAAGTAATATGGAATTTATAATTTGTCCTTCAACATCTGATAAACCACATTCTTCTTCAGGAGAGCTTTTATTTTTGAAGAACCTGATATTCCTAGCTGTCAGCTCTTTCAGTTTCTATTTCATTTTTAAAGAGTCTGTATAGTCATCTCAGCCACACTATTTTGTCCAGATTGTCTCAGTGATAGCTACTATGTTTGATTATCTTCTCTACAGTTATCTAATGACATTTTTCACATATAGACTGTAGGGCCAGTTTTCTCTCTTTTTGTGTGTGGTAAGTTCCTGGAGAATTGTTTTGTCTAATGGAGCAGTACTTGCATTTTGTACTCTGAAACAATGTTATTTCCAATTCATTATATAAGGAGAAATGAGGCATCTTGTGAAGTAAGCATTAGAAAATGAAGCCAGAAAGTCAGCATTGCTAAGCCAGATTGGTCTTTGGGGAAATTGGATATTTCCACCCCACTAAAAAGCTATTATAATCACATTCTTTTGACTGCCAAGCAAGCTGCACTAGAGACTCCTTTTGCTTCCTCCTTAATGCATCTGACTTGTAATACCTCCCTTCTGAGTTAAAGCAAGAGATTTTACCACTCTTCTTGCGAATCTTTTGCCCCTCCTAATTCCCAACCTTCATTCCCACACTGGTTTCATTAGATTCTACAACCCTTGCCAAGTTCGGGACAATATAAACACAGGAACAATATCTTGTGAATTAAATGCCAATTCTTCCAAGGCCCAAAGTGCAAAGAGGAATGTAACAATTATTGGTGTTTGCAACCATTATACATTCAACCTCAGCTTCCCAGCTTTATCTCTAGTGCACAATGCAACTGAGATAGAAGATGAGAAACTTCAGCTTTTATGTAAACCAGTCTTTTCCTATGTCCTCCACTCAGCCTCCTTGCTCTGATGTGTTTTTGGAGTAGAACTGTCTATGATTCCACCTTTCGGGATTGAGAGATGTATTCCATTCAGGGCTGCAGGAGTCAGACTTTCTTCTGTACTCATGATCAAGCCATTGTTATTTTAAACCACTTGAAGCAGTTTGCCTGGGCCTTATGTTTATCTCCATTTGATTTCCTGTATGTTTCAAGTTAACAATATGCACTGAGAAAGGACAGCATCACACAAATAAGCTCATTGATATGTTTTATAATCTCATTACATTTTGAAAGAAATATTTACAAATCCAATATATTCTGTATGTCTCTGGGACTGCCGATCATCTCAAGGGATTTATAGCCATGACATTTCCCATACATCTGGAAATTCGTAGAAGGAATTAAAGTCATGAAGGAAGTATCCCACTGCTTGGGATACTGCTTTGTGTTTTGCTCTCTCTTCTAAACATACTGCATAGTCCAAAATTTATTTATAGGCAATTAATCGTACCCTCAAGGAACTATTAGGAAAGTCCATACTAGGAAGGCTTAGACCATAGCAAATCTAAATCTACAGTCTGATACCTCAGTTTCTTCATACAGGTACCCTCCTCAAGCTTCAACACCTAGGAAAGTATTTGACACTGCAAGGAACAATAGAAAATCTGAAGCCAGATTACAGAGTTCTTCTGAAAAGAAATCCAGATTTGGGAATCTAATTCTGAAATCAATTCCTCTAAACCCAGAAAGCAAACTGCAGCACAGAAAAATAATGCACATTAAGGGGGTGTTCTACATCCATGTATGTATATCAGCCATGTAAAATTTTCAGGAAGAGGTCATATCATTTATTAAACCAACTAATAGAGAAAATGGTTTGCTAAGGGAAAAAATGGGCAATTTATATTGCTTAAGAAACCATAACGAGGAATTCTGATGAATCAAAACCACACAAGAATTGCAAACAGCTTCTTCTGTACATCTCAGACATATATCTTAACAAAAAATAAACACGAAAGACTGCCAGCAGCAAAACATTCAGTTAGATTTCAGGATAAAACAAGATTGCTTGAATGTCTCCAGTTAAGCATGTTTCTGTAGTCTGCTTTCCGAGGCTCGTTCCCATAGGCTGTTTTGCTTTTAGAGTACAGCTATAACCAGTACCCTGCTAAATAACAAAGTAAGTATATTTCAAGTCTATTAATTTTTCAAAAGAATTAAAGCGTCTAAGCTGGTATTTATTCTAAACCCTTTTAAATGGGAATTTGTTGTTCAGCCCAAAATATCCATTCATGTTACTAAAAAACCATTGAATTTATGTGAAGTGACTAGATTAACAAGCTTTCTGTGGATCAAAAAGTCATTTACAACCTGGGGACTTGTCACTTTCACACATAGACAATTGATTAAAAGAAAGCATTCCAAAATGTTTCTTTTTTGTATCAAAGTCATTTTACAGAATCTCCAGTGGTAAGTTTAATACTTCAAATTCATCAGAATGTTTTTAATTCATCATACTACAGATGAAAAAATATGCATGTCACTAACTTTATCTGCTGAGTTTCCCTTTGACTCATAAAATAACTCATCTGCATCCTTAGTACAATGAATCAAAAATCTCCAATCCAGAGCAAAGCTTAACAACATGAGCAAATTTGATCTATGCAAAGCAAAAGAACTGTGATATACCTCTTGTGTAAATCATGCAAACCACACTTTGACTTTAAACTGATTTTGATTTTTTTTTACTATGAGCAAAAACCATTTGCAAAGTGACTGTCATTTAACTGTTACTCCAGAGCTAAAATACAGCACTTTATTTTAAATCTCCACTTAAATTCTTCCAGAAAAACGTGTTATAAATTCAAGGTGGGATTTGCTGAAGTGCCCTTCAGGAAATGGCTTGCATTATCTGTAAATCGTGCATGCGGTAGTAAAAGAAAAAGAGCTCCCAATGGAGATAATTTAGAAAAGTATTATTAACAGTCTTCAGCCTCAAGTGGTCATCCCTTGCATCAGATTTAAGATCCACAGAATCCTAAACAGTCTAAAATAGGCAAGAAGCTGCAACAAGCTAATTATTAGTTTCAGTTGACAAGGCCAACATCTTTAAAATTGTCTGTTACTGTCTATCCATTAGGCAAGTTTTCTTGTTATTACTGACAGTGCACTGCTCAAGTCATACATTAATATTTCTACTTTCCTTGCTCTCTTGACCCTTTCCTTCCCCTTTGACTGAAAGAAAGCTTATGAGACATAAGAACACAAGGAGCAGATGTTTCCCTGAAGCAACCATGTTTTCAAGCTACAGAATGTATTTTCACTTTTTTTTTTTTTCCCCACATTATACATTAAAGAAATCCCACCAAATTCTTGCGGATAGCCCTATGGCATCCCATCTGGCCCCCAAAAAAGACAAATATTTTCCCTAAGCACTGGCTAAGGTGGGTTCCATCTGGAATCTCTTTTCTTCTTATTTATGATAGATTGTGTTATATTCCTAAGAAAACAAATTAACAATAATTCACTAGTTGATCAAAAGTGAAAAGTCATTAAAAAGGAAATACATGCAAAATGCAGTTTCTTCAGCTTGCCACTTTTGACCTCTGCAATATTTTTTTCCCAGCATTTTCCTATTTCTGTCAAAACGTCTCTTTTTACATAGGCTTTAAATCATTTTATTCTAGTTATAAATTTAAAAATGATTTCCAAGGCTAACAATGATGACACTTAGTGCTTTCTTATTGGTATTTAATTGCCTTAACACCACCAGTGCTTTGACAAATTGGCTAAGATGTATACTTTTTTTTTTCCCCAGTTTCCTGTTAATAGTTTTTACTTTTATGGTTTAACATCTTGGTGCTTTTTAAAAGCAGGAGGTCTGGACCTTGGCTATGAACACACTAATGCAAGACAAACTCAGAACACAATTTTCCCTTGGTCAGGATAGATGGCTGTAAAATACAGAAAAGAACTGTATAACCATACTGCATCACACCTCTTAAGCAGCAGAACGGCAAGACACTCCCCTTAAGAGGAAGGTAATTTTATTAGGCTTTAAATAATGAAAGGAAAGCTATGATAATTTTATTATATTTCAAATACTAAATATTTTAAGCCCACAAGGAACCATCAACCTCCATATATTTAGACGTTCCTGAAAAGAACACGCATTTCATTGTATTCTTGAATCATTTCTCTATGGAATATTTTGGAAGTCCTGCGTGATTCAAATAAGATTCAAAAAAAGCATAATTGTAATATGCTTTACTCAGCTCAGGACAAAATGTAAGAAATAAAATTCCAGGTATGGTATAGTCAGATCTTTGAAAAAGTTAAGTTTGGAGGCCCTTTCTCCAGTGTTCTCGCAAGTTTGAGAGGAGAGAAAAGCAGCCATGTTTTTTTCATGTGGATTTTGTTGGCAATATAAAATACTTCATTATTTTCTCCTCCCAAGTTACATTTGAAACTGTAAGCTCTACTTATTTACAGCATTTCCTACCTCTCTCTTGCTATCAAGATGCTGAAAAAAGGCAGTTCCACCCCTCTAAGTATTATGTCACATAAAGCACACATCACATCTTTGATGTTTTTATTACCAAGGACATATTGGGATTCCAGGTGAAAACTAAAGTGTTTATGCTCACAATGAAGACCAAAATTACGATGCTTTGTTTATGAAACACATTATTAAGACTCATGCTACTAAATGATTCCCAGAATCATACAGCAAAATACTTTCCCCTGATCAAGGAAGTTCACCTTAACTCCAGCAATAATGACAACACGATTTCAAGAGCTTTCTCTGTTGACAGCCAAAGTATCAATACTCTCAGTCACTTTCAGTGTATGAAGGACTGATGTAGGAATGGTTTGGGTGCAAGAAGACTATACTTATCTATCTGGCTCTTGAATATTATATTCTGTAATATGTTATATGGCTGATGGGGATTTTTTCCTTTTCAGTTACAGAAAAGTCCGTACCGGACAAGTCTGGAACTTAAGCTTTCATGAAATTCAAATAAGCATCTCAAGTGAACTGTGTAATTGGCTGTAGTTTAGTCATCTCAGCTTTAAGATATAACGATATCACAGAAATTAATTAAAACTTTTCCTCTGCAAATATTCAGGTTTGAATAGACCTGAAGAATATAGTGATTTAGCTTTCAAAATGCTGTGTATTGTTTGATAGTTGGAGGGGGTGGACTGAAATTTCCTTTTCTTGCTTTGTGATCCTTGAGATGAGCTTGTGCATGTTTTTAAAATGATCTTTTCGGATTGAAAAAACTTTTCAGGAGCTCTAGCACAAGTTGTATGTACAAAATTATTTTTTTGCCCTTGTGCAAATGTACCCTTTGCTTTCTGCATCACTGTTAGCCAAGCTGCAGAAACAAATTGCAGGATGTAGTATACATCGTTTATTATATTTTTCTGTCAATTGCTAAGGAGTTAGTTGAATCTCCCTGTAAAATTAATACCAAATCTCAAAAGTTATGTAAATGCCTTCATTAACCAAAATCTTGGCACTTTTTTATTAATTATATCTAAAGGCTTATGTAAATCTTCATCAGCTTTGCCTATGAATTTTATTCTTCACAATCACATTGCTAAGCAGTCCTTTAAAGACTCCCTGACTTTGTGATTCTTAATTTGTGAAATCCCCCTAACTCAAGGTAGAAAGAAAAATGCCTGCATTGAACTTCTTATAGATAGAAACTTTTTCTCTGCAAATGAAATCTTTGCTTCTAAGCTACTCATTGATGCCTGCTCCTCACATATTTCGTATTTTTCTCCTGTGAGATAATAGCCTTCTCCACGGCTTTTAATTTTTATATTGTAAACAGAGGATTATGACTGCACACAGGGATTATGTTCTGGAGATGATAAAAAATAGTCTTACAGTTAAACTGCTGAAAAGACAATTTAAAAATATAGGTTACAGACTGTATGGAGAGTGTCAGTGAACAGAAGGCTTCTGATTTGATACTGCCTGAGTCTTCATCATTTATACTTCTTTGTTGTCAGCTCACTAAACCCCACAAAACTCACTCATCACAAATTCCACACATCTCATAAATAATGTCCTTGTTTCCTTCGGTCATATAATGTGACTATAAAAGAATGAATGTGATGTGACATGATGTGTAGCATTAGTTTTTAAGAATACTTAGCAAATTGGAAGCTGAAATGTGGGCCTTTTGTGGTGGATAAATCATTGATCGGTTTGATGTCAGAACTGCTTAGTGTGCTGTAAAAGCTTTGTTCTCTTTCACTGCCATAGCCCATAGTAGCAGACATTCCACTGCATGACTGCAAAGCAACACAAATCCCAACCATTTTCCAAAGTTTCCTTACATGTTGCAATCATGTTTTGTAATAACTGAAAAATCACTCATTATTAGTCTGAGACCACAGCTTTCTAACTCAGAGAACAGGATTCAATGCCTGTTTCAAAGACACATGAAAAATGGGTAAAAGATAACACTTAACAGGGTGAAAAATCACAAGCACTGAACTTATTGACCTTTAAGTACAACTATGCAAGCCGTGGTTATATTATGAACATAGTTATTTAGACTGTCTCTCTGGCTTTTATTTTCTATGAGTTTGAAGAAATATTCTACATTTATCTCAATGTTTATACTGGGTCACAATTTTCTGTGTCTAGTTTTACAAGAACTTCCAATGTACACCACTCTTTTCTAATCAGAAGAACATTGCCTCTCCTAGTAGTTGTTAACTACTGCCTATATGGGGATTTCTGAGCATTGTGCTAATACTAAAACTCTGCAAAGCGGTCTGTTAATCACACATAAGACAAACTGCTGGTAGGAATGGAGGAAGGAAAGTCAGAATACAAATGACTTGGACCTTCAAATCTGACAACCAAATTCCTCATCCATTTAAAGTTTCTGTTGCTATTGGCATTCTGGCCCTAAGCAGCCTTGCAGAGGGCAGCACCCTGTCCTCGCCAGGCTGGACCTAGCTCGGCCACCCAGAGCGTTACGTGCCTGTTTTAATAATATCAGTAAGAAAATAAACAGGATAAAGGGCAAGATTCATAAAAAAGAGCAACTTCATTCTTTAAAGGGAAGCATGTTTTAAAACTTTTATTTCTGTTCTGTAAAATATAACTAGGAAATAAGAAAGGGAGCTAGGAAAGTAGTACATCATAATTTCAATGAGGTCTGTGAGATGCTCTGTATTATTTTTCTTCAAGTAATACAATTTTGATTCATTGCCAAAATATCTTTAGTTTTCAGAATTCTTCAAATCAGAAGCTTTCATGATTGTTACAGCCTTACAAAACAACAAGTGTTTGCTGTCTATATCCTTCTTTAAACATGAAAGTATTTTATACCATACTTGATCTCTGATCACGCTGTGTGGCAAATAGATGGCATATTTTACCTGCTACTGAAATGCAGCCCTGTCTGAGGTGAAACACAGCACCTGTTTAATTGTAGTCAAAGCACTATGCAGCATTTACACCTACAGTATTCAGCTGAAACTTCAGGAAGCATTTTACTAGACAGAACATAGCTAACTCTATTGGAGTTTGTCCATAGCATTCAGATTAACACCTTTGTCTTGCAGGAAAGATCATCTGTGGAATGTTATCAATATTCACTTAATACTCCCTGCATACTTTCATTACTGTTTAAAAGTAACCTAGTCCTTCCAGAATGGCATTGAGAAACAGTATACGTTAAAAATGGATTCACTTGCAATGAAACACATTCAAAAAAATCTTATTTTTTTGAGGATTTTACAGGAAACACATGCAGTGCTTTCTGAACAGTCTTTCTGCCTACTGAAAGAGGTCTTCCTATCTCAGAAGGGAAATGTATATGCCAATGTTGTCAGAAAACCCTAACAGGAAGATGCTACAGCCCTTTAATGCCATTATCACTGCCATACCATAAATTTTTGGTTCATATCTACATGTAGTGTAGCCTGTAGTGTGCCAGACCACAGGAAGTAAGCACTAGTAGTTTCAACTTCTAGAGAATATTCCCTATTTCATCCCTATAGAGGTTTCTGAAGAATTTTCCCTACTTCATCGCTATAGAGGAAGGATCTCAAGCTCATAGAGGGTCCCTATGACAGGGATATGTTAGCAGATGAAATCAGTGTAACATGATAGTTTGAGGAGACTTGCTAAAAGAATGTATGAAACATGGTGGGATGAAGGGCAAGTCAGTAGGATAACCCTCCCCTTTTCACTTTCCCAGCAGCCACTTTATAGAGTCTTGACAACTACCTGCACCAGGAAATAAAAGGAAGATAAAGCCAAGTGTTTCTGTAATGCAAAGCTGTTAATTTACAATGAACATACAAAGACCTGTTTGTAAGAATACAGCAGAAATCAAACAACAGCAGATGGTTCCTTTGCTCTCAGATCCAAAGACAGCGCTTAGCCAAATGTGAATACAACCACGCTACTGAATATGAAGGAGATGAGCTGCTCTCTGACCCCAAGTCACAGCTCCTTTCCACACACCAAAACTACTCTCTTTCCCTTCTGAAATACTGCATCCATGTCCAAACCATCTCATTCTGAATCATGCCCGTGCATAAAAGAAAAAGGTAATAAGGGTGGATGTTAACAACCAACAGTACGGTTTGCTGCGGGCCAGCGTCGAACCCCATACCCCAACCCTGTTGTATTTACAAGTACACAAATTGCCCATTAGTCTTTGCCCAAAGCCAAAATTGCCCTTTACAAGGAATTTTATTTTACAAAGCTTTTCTACTTTTTTCGTTTTTGTCTTTTTCTCACTCACAAAGATTCAAAGAGATTTTTAAAAGCTGACCCCCAGTGTAGAGGTCTGTAACCAGTGACTGCCAAAAGCTGTCAGCATACATTAACCCATGGTAGGTTCACTTATCCTGGCCATTTTCACAGTCTACATGGATTCTAAGTATCTTATGTCTTTGTTATCTGGCATCTAGTTGCAGTCAGAGCCAGCTGAAACAACCTGTTTTATTAAATTACAACAGAATTGACTGATTTTTGTGGCTCAAGCTCTACTCCAGGATTACATATTATCTAACGTCACAATGAATTCCATCTTCTAGACATCTCAGAATAGGTTTATTTCAAAATTCATGATTGGTGAAAGCCATCTTACCTGCCTCATTCTCCCTCAACAGAATAATATGTATTTGGAGGATGGAAAAAAAGACAAAATTACACACAGTTAAAAACCTTAAGCATGAGGAATATTCCAGGAGGAATTATGCACACATGCATATATCCAATCCTTACGGTTTTCAAAAGAATATCAAAACTGCAGTACCGGGCAACGCTCAATCAGTTCCAGACACAGGACCACCCAACACAGTGCCCTGCCATTCTGTGAGTATTCACGGCGAGAGGAGAGATCCCAGAACACTCGAAAAACACGGAGATTCCCAGCTTCTGTTGAAGGGAAAAGGACTCTCTACACAAACTTTAGGCATTCTCTACTAAATAGATATCCCTTTATATTTTTGAAAATAAGCTTTTTGAGTCAGCATGAATAACCTTGATCATGCAGAGAAATAAGGAGGTCAGAACAGAAAACAGTGATTGCAATAAACTCTCTCACCCTTTAGATCCAGCATCATATCACACATTTGAGGGAAAAGCTTATGAAGTTTTGCCAAGTATCTGATATAAACGTTACTAAAAACTAAAATGACAAGAAATAACTGATGTACTTTTGTATGCATTTCAGTCTTTCCCTGCACATTTTTTTTTTCCTCAGCTGTTCCAATCAACTGCAAACTCTCCTAAAGCACACTGCCCTGCCTGCTTCTGGTTTCAGGCAATTCTCATCATAAACTAAGACTGTAGTCCCATCATGAACTGTAGGCACACTACTTTGTTACTCTGCACAGTTGGGAATTGCTAACCTCAGAACACAAGAGAATTGGTGGGGAAAAAAACATGAAAATGCTCTCTAAGCAGCGTGTCTTCATTTAAAGGAAGCTCCCTGAAGCCTGAAAAAGGAACAAGCAGATAGCTAAGACCACTTCAATGTCACCTTAACATCATTGATATAGAAGTATAACAGACTTTAGAAATTCTTTGCTCAATGCTTTTACTATCAGTGGAGATGCCCAACTGAAGAATGTCACTGTTTATGCACAGATGAGCTGGTGAAAGGATATTCCCTAGAAATATAATCTGCTCTTACAAGGAACCTGGATAGTGCTACTCACAAGTAACACTGTAAATCCAGATGGTTTTGTTGAACAAAACACAGAGGTAGATGAAGAAACTGCTTTCTCAGTGTTTCTAACTGAAGAAAATTGGAATTTGACTGCAAGAGCACAGAGGTACTTTCTCAGTCCACCTGCATCTCTATGAATTTTAATTCCTATTCAGATTCTGAGAACTTTGCTTTTTATATGCATTAGCCTTATGTGAATAAATAATGTTCAGAAGCATGACTAATGCACTGACGTATTTTTTAAATCAATGTATGACTGAGTCACTACAAGAATATATCACAAGAAGAAAAAGAACTCTATACAGCATAGAACAACCCAATAACAAGAGAAGCTTTGACTTTTATGCTTGGCCTTACTTTCCAAATCTAACCTGTCAAAGTATAAACTTACTGAGATTTAAGATTCCTGACTTCGCTCTGCTTCAAAGGAAGCTATTTAAGACAGCTGAGCCATAACTATGTAATCACTTGGATCTCCAGCTGTATAAAATGCAAGGTTTTAGGCAAAGCCTTTATAGCATTTACCATGAACATGATTTTGAATTATAAGAAATAGTTGGGAATAAAATAGTTTTTTTTTTTTTACATACATGAAATAAGCAGACATCAGGGTTAAGTGACTGCTGCTGAACTTCAGCATTTCCTTTTTCTTACAAACACTTTCTTTTCCTCCAGGCAGGAGGTAATGAGACACTTTTCATGCATTTATGGGTGTGTGTTCACATACTGCTGACTCTCAGGACATTTGCTTTGTTGCTAATCCTAATAATCAATGTTAATTACGTTTCATAGTTCAGAGATTATCATACCTCAGTTGTGATATTGTAACAATGGGCCGTAATCTCATTTACATGAGTCTTTATTTGACCCATGTCAAAATGTAACAGGATCTCAAAGTGAAAGTAAGCATCAGTGACTACAAGAGTCCCCAAAGTCTTATATAATCATAGAATGGGTTGAGTTGGAAGGGACCTTAAAGCTCATCTAGTTCCAGCCCCCCTGCTATGGGTATCCCGGGCTGCATCAAAAGAAGTGTGGCCAACAGGTCGAGAGAGGTGATTCTCTCCTTCAACTCCACCCTAACAAGACCCCACCTGGGGCACTGTGACCAGCTCTGGAGCCCCCAACACAAGGAGGACATGGACCTTTCGGCGCAGGTCCAAAGGAGAGCCACAGAGATCATCAGAGGGCTGGAACACCTCTCCTAGGAGGACAGGCTGAGAGAGTTGGTGTTGTTCAGCCTAGAGAAAAGAAGGCTCTGGGGAGACCTTATTGCAGCCTTCCAGTATCTGAAGAGGGCCTATAAGAAAGCTGGGGAAGGGACATTTTACAAGGGCTTGTAAACTGCAATGATTATTAGCATAGAAAGAACTGTTTATGTAGTGGTCAGCATAAGACAGTCGTAAGTAGTTGTTACTAAGACCAGAAAGACAGAGGGCAAATAAGGATATGAGTGTTTTTAATGGATGATTGAATCTGGGTGGCTTGCTCTCCTTTCATGCTGTGGCAGTTGTGTGCTGCAGTCACGCCTCTCACCGCCAGCCTGCACTGGGATGCTAATCAGCCACTATGAAAACTCATCAGCTCCACAGCAATGAGTCCTCCCCTGCTGAAGCTTGGTGCTGTTCTTAGTACCATGGCAATCATCTCTACCTGGATGTCCCAAACTCTCCCTTCTCTGGTAGGACTAAATACCACCAGAATAACCACTTCAGATACTCTAGTAAGTAGCTGTGATGTATTGCAAGCCATTTAATGCTAAAGTAGTATTTAAGGGCCAGCAAAAGCTTTAGTTTGTTGCCTCTCTGTAAATCTCTTCTTAAACTAGTAATCTTCCTATCATCACTTAATGCATGCTTCTCTTTGGGCATCACAAAAGTGCACATTGGCGAGCATGTTGTGATCTTACTATGAAAGGAAAGATTTTAAATAGCATCCTTAAATATTTAAGAACAGATGCCTTCATCTTGAGTGTGAAATGCTAAAATTAGCACAGCAATGGCATTTCATTTGTCTAGACTTTTTTCCTGTGTTTACTGTTCCAGAAAAAATGTATTGCATTGTTCAGAATAAAGGGATCTGGCAGTAGGTTTCCTTTTGTCTGAATAATGTTCTATATAAGCTATTCACTACAACATGCAAGGGGTCTGATTCTTTCCTATTTTTCTTTATTGGAGTAGAGTTAAGCAAATCAATAGCTGTTAGAAACAAAATTAAATTGGCAGTAGGAGGTTGGGTACTAGAATTTTAGAAATGTTGATATGAGAGTAATACAAATAACACAAATATCACTTAGTATAATTGATGCTTATATACAGCAGCCTCTGTTAATGAAAACCTATAGAAAAGCTGTGATTAGCTACTCATTAGAAGCTTAAAACTTCAAGTAATACTTTATTTGGACAAGAGGGAACACTGCACTGGTATTCGTGAATTAAACTAGAACAACATTTTCCTAAATGTGTAGTAAAACACCCTTCTCTGTGCATTTTTTTTTGTGTAACTGCAACCAGATGTTTACATAAGAGTATGTTACGTAAAAACTAAATTTAACTATTTGTTAAATAGAACTCAGATTTTTAGTTGCAATTAAAAATGATGCATTTACTAATCAACATTTAATTAATTGAATGCATGCGTGTATGAAAAACATTACTACAGAAAATCACTGCATTTAGACTTTAAAATTAAATAAATGATGTTGTAAGAAAGAATTCTGTTGTTTTAGAGCAGCAAGAAGCTGAGAAGACAATGAAAAGCTCTATTTTCTTTTCCTTACATATAACTTGTGCTTATTGAAGTACAGTACATATTGCTATTCTGGCCACAATATATTACAAGTATTAAAGTTCCCTGTCACATTTAAATTCAAGCTTAAAATTACAAATGAATAACTACAAGATGAACATTACTTGTTTTAACACACAGATTTATACACGCACGCATGCGTATGTGTTCATATGTATTGACATGTTCAGATTCCAAGTAAACTGTCATGCTTCCCTTGGCTACAACAGAGCACTGCTGATATAAATGCCTCTCAAGTATTATTTCAGCAATGCTCTTTGCATTCATTGAGTTGGAGTTAGGTGCATATTTTGTGTTTCAAAAGGGATAGCAGAAGTGTCAGCAGAGCTGGGGAAACAATCATAAAAACCTGATTATCTGAGCTTGGCATCATCTATCGAGTTAAAAAAATATGAACTTCAATCATGGGGTTCTTTTTGCATAAAATCAAGCACCACAAATCTGCTACCCTTATGTAAACTTTAGATGTCGGCTGAGAGACTTTATGCCCCAGGTACTCAGTAATACTGAGGTCATCACTAATTGAATTTGACTGCCATCAAGAGTTACCCACCAGCAGCCTGTCCGGTGAACAGTGCAGCATATGCACTTCTCCAGAAGTTCTCTCCTAGCACATATACAGCTCATAAATTGTGTGCATTGTACCAGGAAAAAAAAGAACAAAACCTCCCAATTCCCTTCCTTCAGCTGGAAGAATTGTACAGGGAGGTGGGGTCAGGGAAAGGGCCTCCTCTTTTGAGCTCTGTTCCAGTCTCAGGATTTAATTTGCAAAGCAAACTGAAAAATACTGTTTATATTTAAGCAACCACATTAAGTATATGTGCTGCCATTTGTCCTGTTGCTAGTAACAATGAAGGTAACTATAACAATTTTATCAGAATATATAAAAGTGCAAGTGAAAAATAATCTGTTGGAGGTAAGTGAAACGAGTCTGCAGCGCAGCAGCCTGCCAAAACAACAGTTAATGCTGGTCTTTCCAGGGACCCCTCTGTGTTACTCGGATTTTGAGGAACTGGCATGATTTATTATTGTTGCTGTTCTCCACTTGTTATTTCTTTTCTTGTTACTTACTAAGGCCTGTCAGCACTAAGCCTGCATCTGAAGAGCAGACTCAGTAGCTTCTGTAAGGTTTTGACGCCTTCTAGCTCTTTTTCTGCATGACACAGCAGTTTCTGCTTGAGGTAGGGATTAAAAGGCAAACTAAAAACATAAAAAAAAAAAAAAAGCAAAGTACACCACATCTACACACATGAGCTGGGTTTTTTTCTGTGATAACTCATATTACCCATCCTAATTAGTGAAGGAACCCTAATGGCCCAAAATACAGAGAAGCACTGAATACCACAAAGAACTGCAGTCTAAACTGTAAGAGTGCTGAGTGCTTATTTATGCACAGGCAGCCAATAACCATGCGCTTGTATTGGACCTGACAGTCTCTCACTGGGAGAAATATTTTCCCAAACAGGAGTTACTTTTTAAAATCAAGCCATATGTCAGATGCTGTAAGAAAATATCTGCTAAGTTAATTTAGTTATTTTCCCTAAAGCTGAGAGAGACACTCATGACATCACTAGAAAATCTAAGTACCTTTGATAACACAGCCTGGTTTTAATTACTTTACTAGAGACTGTGCATGATCCTGGTACCTCATACACTCTCCACTGTAGAAAACTTACTTGAATGTAGTAAAGTCAGTTGCTACCAATCTAAAGGTAGCAGGTATACAGCTAAAACATCATGATATTTCATAAACTCATGTTACGTATTTGTCCTAAAGGAATTATAATCTCAAGCTCTAGGTTCCTGAACACGTTCCTGAACGTGTTTGTAGCTCTTACATGACAACACTGTCCAGGCTTGAGTTGTGCAGAGAATCATGGAAACTACTGGAGAGAACAGAGCTTACACTTAATAAGGTTTACCAACCTTGACAGGCTTCACTTGAGTTCAAGTTCTCAATTTTAGTAGCTGCTCAAAACCAATTTAAATTGCCTCTGCAGACAGTTAGTTTTTATTGTTGGCTAGTGGGTTATTGTTGGTTAGTTCTTATTGTTCTCCATGTCTTAAACTAGGTTCCCTTTGCTCTAAGAATTAAGGTGAAGAGAACACCATAGAGGCAGCACAGTTTACCACTGAACTCAGGATATGCCTTTTTAGCAAACCCTAAGGCAAGATCAGCTGTCCTCTTTTTACAGTCATCTACGTTATGACACTTTGTTTTTCCTTGCAAAACAGGGGAACAAAACAATTTTGATTTTTCAATTACCTCTGCAATGGAAGAGGTCAATGATATCTTCAATGACTTCTTCACAAGTCTCACTGTGGTAAAAAGTCTGTGCTTTTTTCTAACCTCAGTCTACAGAGGTATTGCACCTCTTCTGAGGTAAGGAACTCTGCAGCTTATTCTGCACTGAGATGCCAGTAGAGGATCAATATCAAAACTTGGCAGTTTAAACAATCACACTCTGTGCTGACACTGCGTACAAGTTTATACAGTAACTAGGAATTGATTCTGTGTCCAGACCAAACTTACTCCAGTGGCCTCCATTAGCATCTGTACTTTGAAATTCAGCAGTCAGTACTATATTATCAGGAAAGAAAATTGCACGATATTAACTTCAAAATACAGTTGAAGAAGAAAGTAAAAAAATACTTCTTGCATCCATTAGTTTTATTTCCATCACCTGAATCTTTTCAATCATCTAATTATATTGCTTTCTCTCATTCTTATGCTGTGCATTTCCATACATCCCATTAAACTGATACCTAGTCTCCTGAGGGATCACGCAAACTTTAAATGCAGTGCAGCACTAGTCTGCTCTGCAAGCAAATGTGATTTTTTTACTTTTCTCAGTCATGGCTGCTGTAAATAACAGGTTAGGAATTTCCAGAACTCTTCTGTCCCAGTGAAGGATGTTCAGTGCCTTAATTGCACCGTGCCTTGCTTGCCATGACCCCCATTCACCTAAACGAACCAGAAATTTTTCAGTACTACCCTGCATCGAGCCTCCCTTCCCTTTGGTGTACGTGCAGTAGAAGTCAATGGAGAGTTTTCTGGGTGCTGCATCTTTAAGAGCAAGCCTGCTAACCCACATCCTGAACCCTTCAGAGCCAATTCCCAATGCATGAGTCACATACACTGTGCTCTCTCTTCGGGGTTTTATATTTGTTCTTTTATGTCTTTGTTGTTTCCATTAGATAAAGTAAAAGTCATTCAGGCTAAAAGGACATGTTTGTTCTCTGCTGATAAAAAACTGTGACATCCTTTTGCAAATAAATCAACTAGTTTGTGCTGAATCACAAGCAGAAAACTGTTCTCATCCACCCCGGAAACAATGTGTACTGGACACTTGTAGAGAACTACTACAGAAGTGTGAGAGATGACAAAAGTGTTCAAAACCATAAATGCTTTAGGTAATTAGTTAAAAGGCTAATAAATGTTGACTTGGAGGAACCTCACTGGAAACATATACTGCAAACATAAACAAAAACATTCTGAGGTTTTTCAAGTAACCAAAAAAATCCGTTTGGTTCCCTTTATTTTTATTATTTTGTTGTTACAGACTCAGATTAGCCCCAAGGAAGGGTGGCAAGTTTACAGTTCAGCCCAGGATCCCGATGGCCGTTGTATTTGCACTGTTGTTGCACCCGAACAAAACCTATGTTCAAGAGATGCCAAAAGCAGGCAACTCCGACAGCTGCTAGAGAAGGTAAGTCTTCCCAACAAATTCCTCGTTTTGATCACTAAACTTGCCATGGAAATCCACTCCTTTCTAAGTTTAATACATGATGGAGTATTGGAGAGTATCTATTAAAAATATTTCTTCAAGGTATAACCCCTACCCATGTTCTCTCCACTGATGCTTATGTCTACTTGCCTTATGTCACACCGTTCCCAGCCCAAGCCACCTCTCTGGCAAACTGATGCTGCACCTTCTCTCTTGTTCACTCCTCCCAAAATTCTTCCTTACACACAGAGAGGACTGATTTTGCTGTGTAAAAACAGTTACAAATCCCACCTCAAACTAGCTAGATGCTGGGGGATTTAAAATACAGCTTCGGCTTCAATCATGTGAGACTCTTGAAGGTCATTCCTTGCCTCTTATCAACAAATAATGAGAAATAGACATGAGAGCATTTGCAAAGCAGACTGTACAGAAGAGAAACAGTTACAATTGTCTTTCATTTGTGCTTCCCTCAAATTATATTATTTACTCTTTCTCTGGTGGTACAAATTTTCCTCAAACAACCCAATTCTTATTTCCAATATTACCCACTATTGCACTTATAGTAAAAGCAGTGAAGTGTTATTTTTCATAACCAAGGGGGAAAAATGCTGCAACCTTGAAACCAGAAACTATTGTTCTGCATTCTCTGTATAAGTAACCAAGGTTATAGTTATTGTATCACAGCCAGTGGTACAGAACCTGGGGCCTGACAGAGTGATCCACCAGCAGCAGAAAGCAACAAAAAATGTAGACCTAAAAGTACATTTTTTTAGCATACAATTTTCAGTCTTTGTCTAGCTATAGAAGAATCACTCCAGTGCCAACATAGTGCAGACCCCACAGATTTTCTCTTCCCCAAACCTCCATGAACTTCAGCAGGGACTTAATTTCAGATTGTGACAGCACCGATAGCGTGAGATGCGGGGAGAGGACGCTGATGAACCAGGAGACAGAGGAGGGGCTACATTCCCTCATGCTGTGTTTACTTAGCAGAGGAACCAGTCCACAGAGTCTTTGCTCTAGCTTATTTCTCAAACACTGAAATATTATCATTTAAAAAAAGAAAATCTTTCTTTCTTTTGGATTGCAGACTGGAGGAGTGTTAAGATCTCAACACAGTTTTTGAGCTGCCACAGAAAAGAAACTAAATCATCATTTAATTAAAGCCTCTACATGAATGCGTCATCTGCCAAATGCAAACATTCAAAGTTTTTATAAGACCGGAAGGACTTTATTTGCCTGCTTTCAACAATTAGAAAGCAAAGAAAAAAGAAACATTACTTTTTTTTTTTTTTTTCTTTAAAATACTGAGCTCTGCTAAGGGCAATTGTGCAATAACTATTTTTAAGAGTATTGCCTGAATCCACACATTCTGTAGGTCACCATTTATTAGTTTCAAATATGAGTATCAGTTCAACAACAGCAATACTGTTGGGTTTCTCTCTTATTAGGAAGGCAGAAGTTCGGGGGGCTTTTTGGTTGAGACAAAGCTTTATTATGGTGCCTAATACATTTGCAGAGGTCTGCTTTTTTTGTCTTTTGGTAAACCAAAATGCTTATTGGAGTAACTGCACCTGCAAAACGTGTTAATTTTATGACTGGCAAAACCTTTGCTTTTATAGCAGATACTTTTTAAAATATATATCATTTAGTCTAGGTAACAGGTATTCTTGCCTCATTGGTGGTAAAAGTGCTCACTATAGCTATAAAGTCACTTGCTCTACAGAAGTTAGATGAACATTCACCACTTCTCATCTGTAAAAAAATGTGGTTTTCTCCCAGGGAAGCAATTGGATAAATTTTCTAATTTCGTATCTACTTACAAACTCATGCACAAACATCTATCTGATAATAGGCACATCTCAGCTTATCTCACAGTCTCACTAATTCCTTATACTGAATTATTATATAAATGCCTACTAGCAGTAAAAATCATTCTCTGAATACTAACCAAAATCTCCAAATCTCCATCCTGTCCCTGCAAAGTGCTTGGAAGACAACACATGCTCTGTAGCACATCCTGAAGAACTGCCAGCACCTACTATAAGTGTCAGAGTAGACTCCACTGTCTCATAGCCTTTTTTGAGCCCATTGATAGTGGTGCTGAAAGGATCTCTCCCTTTCTACCTCAACGAAGCTGCTACTAATTATTTATGGCATCAAGATTTTGCTTGTGTTAGTCCTCTGTTAGCTCTGTTCCCCAGTTTTTGTACTGTCACGCAGTTATAGAATTTAAAACTGTACTGTGGTACAAATGACTCACAACTAAAGCATTGACATAAGCACATTTTATTGCCTGACATTTAACTACATAACCAGGAAAAAAAATAAAGCGACAAAAAGTGCATTTAGAGAGTGTTCTTCTTTAACAGGTTCAGAATATGTCCCAATCTATTGAAGTTTTAAATCTACGGACTCAGAGGGATTTCCAGTATGTTTTAAAAATGGAAACACAAATGAAAGGGCTGAAGGCCAAGTTTCGGCAAATCGAAGACGATCGGAAGACATTAATGACAAAGCATTTTCAAGTAGGTTTTATTTTAACAATACTTCGAAAGCCTGCTGGAAGCAAAGTACTAAGCAGAAATGCATGGACTGCTGAGATCTCTGTTTAAAACGCTCATACAAGAGCAACTTTAAAAATAAAAGCATAATAAATCTGCCTTTATGATGATAATCTTTTGCTCTGTTCAATTTAATTGTAATAGGGAGTAACTATTAATTATTAAGTCATTAGAGAAATGCCACAAACAGATTCCTGTTTTTTCCGTATCAACGTGCATGTCATACTGAGAAATTCATATTCATTCAAGCTTCAATGATAAATGGGAAGATCCAGTGGAATTAATAGCAAACAACTAGAGAGTTCTGCACTTTTAGTGTTGCCTGACATTTACTGCAGCTGAAGGGAAGAAAGCCTGTAATAAATCAGGTTATTGTAATTTTTATCCAGTACAATTAAGATCTAATTTCACATCTGAAGGTTTGCTATTTTGAATTTTGGATGGGGAGGAGGGCAATCATTCCCAGTCACATTTGTGTGATTAAAAAAAGACTTCCATGGAATTTTAATGACCACAAAAACTACAAGCCAATTTTTTGTGAGGAAGGGCAGTTACAAAGATTGCAAAATAGCATTGTGCATTCTGAAAAAGCTATCTGAAGTACTCGTAAGGAAAAGATGTTACAAGAGCATATTTAAGTTCTTTAAATATCAAGCCTGCTAAATTGGTATTTCAAGAGTGCAAGACAGCAAACTAGGATCCAGAAACTACATTAAGGATTACACTATGTTAACCAAACATATATTTAAGTGTTTATTAAAGTTCATATAAAATGGACTTAATTTCAAAGCTGATGCTAAAGTTAGATACCTGAACAATTACATAGCTAAAGGATCTTATTTTTCAGAGATACTGATTATCCAGTAGGTCTTAATAATACCAGGAACTAAGTACACTAGTGATCTGACTACCAAACTTTATGCCATCATTCTTAGTTCAGATTAGAGTTTGAGCACAGACTTCTGGTTACTTTCAGGTAGTAAGAAACATCTCCACCTTTTTTCCCTTCATCGCTCATTGCTACAATAACACCACATTTGTGCAGTACCATTATACATTCTGTATTCTCATTATAGTTTTCCTTGGGAACAAAATACCAAAATTTGAATGTCTGATACACAATGTCAAAGGTAGCAGATTTCTGCAGTACTCTAACCTTTTAAATATTTGGTATTTGTGTTGGCCAGTCATTTAACTTCAGTTTGACAGTGTTCCAGGAGTAGAACACAGATTTCCAGCCAATCGAGTTATAGAGTAATTTAAAAGGTCAACATAATACAATATGCTCTAGCTTTCTAAAACTTTATTTACTAAAATTCCATCTTTCCTGAGACAAAGAAACTCATTCTGGGTATAGCATAACCCCTCATATCGTCAGGCACAAATTGCCAGAATACGTCTACCACCTCTCCATGTTGCAATACAAATTAGTCTTTGTACCACTCATCATAGCAACAAGGTATATATCAGCAGAAATCAAGAAAATTATTTTCTTTATCATGAAAATATCAAAGCCATCTTTTTATCATTTACTGAAATTAGATACTCTTAACGCTGTGGTTCCATATTGATGAAAACCAAAAAGTACAAAGTTGATCCAAATCACTCTAGAGCATATGGTCATGCTTTGATCAAATAAGCATTTATGACAGGTCAAAGATACCTGATGGCCACAAAAAGTTACAGCAGTCTGCTCAAATGATACCTTATCTGGAACAAATCCTATCAGAGATAAGTGACCTGCACTAATTCTCTTAAACACTTTTTATCTTCCTGAGTTTTTTACAAGCTTTGCATTATTTTCATCACGGTTTACCCATGATTTTTGGCAGTACACTGCCCCACAGAACCAAAGCCTAAATTCGTAATTTTGCAATGAAGTAACAAAAACTTTGACTTCTGGGCCTCTGCTTTCTACATCACAAAGCCTACTCTCCTTCTCATCAAGGAAAATGTCAACTATTCATTTTAACAGGCACAAAGTAGGCTCAAGTTTTTAATAAAAACAGTCAAAAATAGTTTTAACTGTACACAAAAGACTTTGACTTCTTTTTCTGTTGCACTAATTCTGCTACTATAATGTAAGTGGAAGACCCCTCGAGAACAGAACCAATAGAATTCCCAATACTCGCTAATTCATAATCACATATCTGCTTATAATTCAAAATTAAATTTTCTAGCTAGTGGTATGTCCTGTGTGCAAAGTATATTTCCTAACAACACAAGTCTTTGAGTAAAATAATATGTCCTATATGAAAGCAATTGTTAAAACATTACGGATATATTATCTAGGTGATGAAGAGCTACTGCAGAATTCAAGCTGTCTTAGAATATGTTCAAGAGGCAAAAATTCTGAGGTAGATCTTCAAGCAGCTCAAATGCTGACCCTGCCTATCAGCTTCTTTCACATCTCCTTAGCAAGAACACATCTGGCATCATTATGTTATTTATTCTGGAAACGTCCTACCCTGTTTGTTGCGCATCCTTTCATAGAAGGGGCATAACAATGCGTACACATCTTTGTACACATCGCAGTGACTACACTAAGCTCTAACCACATCTGCTTCTGCACCTCTTGTGCTTGAGCTTCCATTTTGTTCTCTTCTGCTTTCTCTTTCACCCTGCTCACCACCCCAGCTATTCTTCAGAACTTGAACTTTTAACCATTCAATAGCCCCTCCCTGTGTGTCCTCATCTGTTCCCAATCTCTATTACCACCTAATGCTAATACCTAACTTTATTTCCATCCTTTGCCTTGTTTTGTCCAGGCTTGCACTTCCTTTTGTCTCACTGGCATTTGCTTATGGGACTCCTGCTGTTTCCTCCAATTACGAACAGATAGGCAAATCTCTATATGCAGATGATAACATCAGGAACAAACCTCTCTGCTTCTCAATAAAGCAAAAGCTTTTGACTGCAGAGATTCTTCAAAGTTTTCTACAGAATAAACAAACCTCAAACAATCAGTTTAAATTTAATATAGCCCCTATGATTAGCACATTTAAAAGAAGAATTAAGAAATGAAAGATGAGCTGCAAATATAGGTTACAAACTGAGACTAATTCTCAAAGTATGAGACTCAGCAAAAGTCTGAGAAAGGGGCGAGCCAAGATTCCAAAGTGGAGCCTTATTTTATTTAACCAACATTTAAGAACAGGATTGGTAATGCAACAGTAACAGCTCATAGCAAAAAAAAAAAAACAACACTATTTGTAATAGTCCAGAAGAGAGATCATCTGAGAGATTTCAAAGGCACCTAGTGTTGTACCAAGATTACAAATACCAAGGGCAGTTTAAAAAATGTAGGTTTTTTTACTTAAGAAGAAAGAGATATATATCACTGTGGCCAGGACAGAACTAAACAGTCTTCAGCAGCCACTGAAGGGGAAAAAAAGGAATTCAGTATTTCTCAGGACTGAAATAGAAATCTAACAGCTCACCAACTATGACAGCACTGTAAAACAGGTATGACCTCCTTGAATGTCACTGTGTGTTCAGGCATCATCACCTTCTCTCAAGAAAGACACACTCAATGGGGGTTTCTATCCACGGGATGGCAAGTCAGACCTTCAGCAGGTCTGCTTCACATCACTTGAAGGTAATTGTGTACTTCCAGTAGAACAATAGAACTTCCAGTAGAACAACTATTCTCTCATGCATTTTATTTACTGCTTATTACCTTTGAGTGTGAGGTCTCTAAGACTTTAACAATACACTGACAATAGATCTGTAACTGAAATCAATAATATTTTCAGGTCATTTTAATAATCAGGCATAAATACCACCTTAAAGGGAATTGAACTCTCTTAAACTGCTCTAACACATATTTGATTGCCTTTAACAGGAGTTGAAAGAAAAGATGGATGAGCTCCTGCCACTGATCCCAGTTCTGGAA
This sequence comes from Actenoides lindsayi, assembly GCA_025331215.1. Lineage (NCBI taxonomy): Eukaryota > Metazoa > Chordata > Aves > Coraciiformes > Alcedinidae > Actenoides > Actenoides lindsayi. The sequence continues at coordinate 15,393 of WTSP01028131.1, read as the reverse complement.
CAATACAAAACTGATGCCAAATTAATCACCCAGTTCAAGGAGGAAATTAGGAATCTGTCTACTGTCCTCACTGGGATTCAGGAAGAAATTGGTGCTTATGACTACGAGGAACTACACCAACGTGTAATCAGTTTAGAAACCAGGCTTCGAGACTGCATGAAAAAGCTCAGTAAGTTAACAATTTCATGGCAAGTTTGGTCCCTTGGGTGTATATTTTTAGTTGTCTCTCTATAGAAATATGTTTTTTCTTGTTTGATGAAAGTCTGCACTATATTCTGATCTGTGCTACTCTCATAAAAGAGTAACTCAACCTAATGTCAGTCATATCATCCTCAGTTCACACCAGTGTATCTTATATAATGATCTGATTTAGTGTATCCAGAAGGAATTGAGATGGAAAATTATTACAGACAGCAACTTTAAAATCTAAAAGATTTACAACTGGTTGTAAATCTTCTTTCTGTTGTAAATATTCTTTCAAAAAAGCTCAGACAGGCATTGCTATTTGGTTCATCTTTGGGATGTCAGCATGGAAAAAAATAAATAGTGGGAAGTAGACTGGAATCAATTTCCAGATGTCCACATCATAACCCTCTCAGCTTGCTATGACACCTGAGAGGCCACTCCAACTGTATGGTCTGTTAGACACATAATATTAGCGTTATGAGAGATGTACCATTCTCCAGTTTGCAATACAACATACTTAAGCATTACACCTCATTTAAGGGAAAAAAGCATGATTTTTGTAGGAAGCCCATCAACGATCCATTGTGAGCACTGCACTAGATTTACCTCAGGCAGCCTTCATCTTGGCTGTTCACATGCTGGCTTTAGTTAGAAAAAGACAGATGTTGAGCATCTCTAAAAAACAGTGCCAGTTCAGTATCAGCTACCAAAACTAAAAGCCCCTATCAAGTGTCAGAGTTAACTTCCATTATCCAAAGAGGGATAGTTAGTACCTACCTGCTTTACAATCGCAACAGTCTCTACCCCTCCCCAACCTCCCCATGCACACTGAGACTCCTGACTGGATCACTACTGCAATCTGGATTGCAACAGCCACCAATCCAGCCCCTCTATGAGAAATAAACCCTTCTAAGTTAACACTGAACTTGAACAAACTAGAAATGCCAAGGTTCTGTCCTGTGATCGGTATCTCAGTCATCAAGTGTGGGAAGTTTACTTTTAAACACTACACATAAAATGAAATATGTTAACAACTTGATAAGCAGTGCCTCTATTTTTGTGAATCAATGGAATGAGAAAAATCTAGGTTAGGTTAGCCTCTTGAATTATTTATTTTCAGTTTCTTCATTTTACACTAGAAATCATACAGTGATGATGGGCTAAAATACATGAAAGGCTTCTTCAAACAGAAATTTCTTATGATCCTATTTTTTCCTCAGTACACACAGATAATAGCACATTACTTCATTGACAGGAGGCACTCAGGAGAAATGGCTGCATTGCAATACTGCAGTAAGCAAGAAAATTCATCTAAATAGTATTTTCTGATAGTGAGTGTTCCAGTAAGTTTATTAGACACCATAGTAGCAGCAAGTTATCTTTAATCAGTATCTTGTTTTTCTTTGCTTTTATGGCATATTCTTGTGACATTGATTAGTTAAGTGACTAACATTATAAGGTTTTATACGTCAGAATTACTACATATATTCACAGGGGTTATTTCCCTATTTTTCATCCACATTTCCCCTCCTATCTATCCTGAATTTCTGCAACACATTCTATTTCTCTTGATTTACTAATGTAAAAAAAAAAAAACACCTCTATGAAAATTATGTATATTAGCAATACAGAGAAAAATTTTGCATTAAATAGATTATTAAACACATCCATTATTTAAAGGGGTTTGTCTTTCTCAAGCTCTTATACAGATTTATCACCCTTACTGGCATTATTCCCTGATCTTAGATGCTTAAATGACTTTTATGCTCACCTGCTAATGGACTGACTCTATTTCTGGCCTACCCCTGTGTGCCTTTTAATGTAAAACCAGCTTCAGTTAGGCTTACTGTAACTCCTGAGAGATGGTACTATGTGTTCAGATCCGCAAGCATAAAGGAAAAACAGCTTTCATGCCTATACCTTCTCCCCAGCCACATTCACCATGCTGGAGATGACCCAGCTGTGACTGTCCATGCCAGGGCGATGGCCGGAAACCTACAGAGCAGAAGGCAGACTGGCCCAAATATGCCACAGGATCTGGCTTGAATCTTCACAGATTTTGTTGCACTTCACAATATAATTATCTAAGCAGCTATTTTCCATTCTTCTCCCTAGCAGGTGTTTTTCAGCAATATAATGTATTATGTATATTGTCCTGGCCACTTAAAAGGCATCTTCCATCTGCACTGGCAACACTTTCAGCACTCATTAACATACAGTAAGCAGTTGTCTTACTTTCACTGAGGTTTAATTATTACCACAGCAGTTGTGGTGACCGAAACATGCTCCTCCTCTCTGGAATATGAGAAAACTGAGAGAGAAGATGCTGAGAAATTTGTCCACAAAACTTTAAAAAGATACATGCAATTAACACATAGGAAGAGAGTGCATATGACTGCACACACCACAAATTCACATCCACTAATGTACCTACGGGTCCTTTGCTGGCATTCAGGTAAGGCATGTGTATTTATAAGGGGATGCACGGTATGCTTGGGACCCCCCTTGTCATAATGTATTTATGAAATTGAAAAGAAATTACACAGGTAGCATTCATGGAAGCCAATACTCTGCTAAATATTACTTATGAAATATGAAAATATAATTGGTTATTAATTTGAAAATTAATTTGTAGTTGTATCTAGTTATAATGTAGAATCTAAACAATATTTTACAGTAATATTTTTGGTTAGAAATTCAGAAGTAGAATATTCTTTGTGTTCAAAGAAACTCAACTCCCAGACCTACCATGCCACAGAATTGTTAAGTAAATGATCCTATCTTTCAGTATATTAGCATGACCATTCCCTAGCAAGAAACCTCAGCATGCAAGATCAGTTTTAATATAGCCACATGAACAATTTTAAGGTTCATTCTGCAGCTGAGAATATCAGCTGGGATTAGAGCAACACATTTTACACTTAAGTAGGCAAGAAGAAGCTGTTTCCTATTCTGGTGGCGGAGTGAGGAGAATTTCTTGCAATGAATACAAACTTGGAAGTGCTTACAACCACATACAAAATTCACCTCACTTTGTCGGTGAACTGTTAATTCATATTAATTAACATCGAGCTTTACTCTTGAAAGAGCTGTTGTTCATTTAACAACTTTATCAAATACAAGATCAGGCTTGGGCAAGCTATAAGGGAATTATCTTTATAAAGTCAGTAGCTCTAATTTTTTCAGTGTTAAACAGATTGATAAACTGCATATTGTAATAACATGTCACCGAAATGCTGTGATATTAATCTGGAATAAATTATTTCATTCTACTAGTAAGTCAATAATACCTCAGCACAGAGAGCACACTTGATGCTTTATAATAAACAAAACATCAATTACCCCAATTCTGCCAAGTGTTGTAGGTCTGCTGTAGTGAATGGATAGACACATTTGAAGGTAGGGTTCCAAAAAACAGAACTGGAGAAAAAAATGATACCTTTCACTTGAAGAATGAGAAAATAGTTTTACTGTATTCTCAATTGTGTTCACTTAATTCTTTTAAGTTGTAATCAAATATTGTAAGCAACACTGCATTAGAGGACTGTCTGAAGGTTTGACAGAATAAAGCGTGAACTGAATTTCAGCAGGATTTCAGTGAAAAGGAGAGGACAATTTGGCCTCAATTACTTTTTACTGGTCTTGTATTTCCCTGCATCATCACTCAGCAACAGGTTTGCTGTATTCACAAGATCAGTATTTAGCAAGCCAGTTCATCTCTGGAATATGTGGGACAATTTACTTCTACAAAAGTTACTTGTGCAGCCTTAAACCACTCAAAACAGCATAAGCAATTTTTCAAGTTGACCATTCAGCCAAGATTTGCTTTGAGGCCTTGTTCTGTTCTTTCAAGCAGTCCTTTCTGATCTGAGAGGACTTACTGATAAGAGGTTCCATGAGGCACATGTCTAGAAGCAATAGTTTGAGTTCTGACTACTCAAAAGAAAAAAAGAGAGAGGTGACACCCATGCACTTGGCCCTGAACTTTTCTCAAATTAAGGGAAGAGTGAGATTCTAAAGCAACCTGCAGCTGGACTAAGGGTGATGGTAGGCAAGTGCAAACAATACTTCCCCGTTTTTAAAATCATGTTATTAATTTTATAAAAAGGCTGTCTGCAGTAACAGGGCATTAGACTTGTATGACTAGAATTTTGGCAGACACTACATATATTAAGCTCTTGTGCCTAAGGATCTCCCAGCTATAAGGCAGCTGCGATGACAAGACAGAAGTGGGCACCGACAGCTCTGCAGCTTCATTCTTACTGCCCAAGCTGTCAGCAAGTACAGACCTCAGGTACTGCTGAGGCTTACAGTAGAAATCTGATGATGGGATATGATTATCACTACAATGGGAATAGCTTACCATATATGGAAAAACACTTACTTGTAGCATTACTAAGTTTTAAATACCAGTTCCACCAAGTTATACAGCAAATAGGCAGATTTATGGGTTTCTGTTTAATGAACAAAGAAAAGATGAGACATACTATAGGGCAGGAGAAAAAGAAAATCTTCATACCTCTTACACAATGCTTTGTTTTGTTATTCTGAAAAGAGAAACTCTATTGCTTGTTCGGAGAGCTGCCCTGCAGCTATATAGCAACTCTCCTAACAGTCTTCCTTTCTTGATCACTACATGGCACCCGGTAATAGAAATTTAATCACATAAACATATCACAACTCAGACTGCTGATCATTTAGTAGCTGAAGTACTACATCACCTCTTTTTTCCACATTGAACAGTATCTCATATTTTGAAAGATAAAAAAATTCTTGTATTTCACCTAACCACCTACGCACCACTGTGTGGTATTAAACCTCTTTGTAAACATATGAATTCCACTAGGGACTTGTTGCTAATAGGTATGTTATTAATGTCCCCTAAAATATAGATTTTTGGATTGTTAGGAAGGTCAGCATCCAAGATCATATTGACTCTCATTATTTCCTCCCATACAGTCCAATATGAGACGGCTGAATGGATTAGAAGCCAACCGATATAGCCAAGATTGATGAATAATACTCATATTTGCTTTCTTAATTTCAGACAGACCCTTAGTGCTGGAACAGCAACATGTGCGTAACCACTGGGCAGTCGGACACGGGCAGTTGTTTACACCTCTACATATGCTTTACATACAAGCTCGATTTTCCCTGGCTGCCCTTAACCTTCTTGTAAGGGCAACAGAAAACTGGTCAATGGAAAACTGAAACATTCATTGATCCTAGACTAGCAATGAACTTTCTGAAGGCAAAAGTGAGGGAGGGTGTATGTCATTTTTTCATTTATTAAATGTTGCTCACTTCAGCTCAGAAGATATTTTACTAGATTGTATTTTTCTTTATGCCCAGAAAATGTAATTATGCTTTAAAATTTCAGAAAAATACACAAATTTTTGTGTATTTTTACTTATTTGTAATACTGCTCAATATGGAAAAGTTCATATGGTGAAGATGACAATTCATCTTCAACATAAGCCTGAATCCCCTGGAGACACTATTTAGGCTAGAGCAATTGGTCTTGTGCTCTGACTGATGTCAAGGAATGCTGCGTAAATATTTGCATTAATGCTTTTGTTTTTCTAATTTCAGCATGTGGCAAATTGATGAAAATTACAGGCCCCATTACAGTCAAGATATCTGGAACCCGATTTGGAGCCTGGATGACAGACCCATTAGCATCAGAGAAAAATAACCGAGTACGTTAAGGCACTGAATACCTTTGTGTTCTTCTGGAGTTTTACTTGCTTTATTTTAATCTTTAACAAGATCTTTCCCCCCTAGGAGGTTACAATGGCAAGCGTGTTTCTTCTACTTCAATTATTTTCACTCTTAAACATATTCAGAGAAAAAGCAACAGTGTTTGGGCAAAACCATCCAAAGACAGAAGTTAGCTAAGCAGCTTTGTGCCATTTCCTTCAACTGTTTCAGGGATGACTTACACTTATCTGAACTCACTAGACAGCTTTTTTCTATCTACCATATTTAACCGACCTTGAGTGTTTAAGAACCCAAGTAATGTAATACAAACGTCAACATGCTTACCCAAGAGCATAACCTATAATGCAGCACTGTTAGAAGTTGCAGGATTAGGCCTTATAGAAGCTGTATTCAGGCCATTTGCCATCTCAGATCCAAGTTCTATTATTCTTTAGATCTGCAATAGGATGTCAAATTGGCCACAGCTTTTAGGATGCTTTCTCTCCATCAAAGGGCTTTTGGAGTCAAAACACCAGGTTTCATTTGTACAAGACCCAAAAGATTAATGTTTTGAATACAGAAAAAAACAAAGGCAGTAGAAAAGGCGCCATACAAATGGTAATAACTAAAGATTTGTGTGCAGCTCTCCCCTGCCCACTGTGTCCATGCAAATTTACTACTGACCCCAAGAAGCTCAATTAATTTTAGGTGAGCAGCAAACTGCTCATCCCCATCTTGTCCTGAAGAAGTTTCTTCTGCCATCTCAGAGCACCAGAGGCTTCTCCAGAACTAGCCCCATGGGCCCTTGCCTCCACCAGCACTTTCTCCCCACTGTGCCCCCTCCCTGCACACCCTGCAGCCTCCTCCATGTTCCCCCCACCACTCCCTTAAAGCAACACAAAGACTACCCGTGTACATGCAAAATAAAACAAACCATATTCCTCACAGCATCTCAACTAATAGAAGGATATGGAGCTTAACTGGTGGTTTTGTTAATGCCAGTTTTGAAATTGGCACAAAAAGTATCTCCATAAATGATTCTGTTCTTTTGTTAGTCAGGATTTGATTTATCCTCTGACAAAGCAAAAGGAGAAAGGGCAAAATGCATGAAGGAAAAAAATGAGGGAATGGAAGTTTACAGACAGAAAATCTTTTTTGAAGTATTGATTTTGTTTAAAAAAAAAAAATTCCTAAATTTTACTGATTTCATTGCTACTGTATTTGGTTTCTTTACTAAAAATACACTATTTTTCACTGACTAGAGGTTCAGCTGAAGAACATTCAACCAGATTTATTCCTAAGCCTAAATCCAAGCTTAGCTCACGTGCCATTTCCCATCTCTCTCTGATCGTTAGTCTCTAGGAATACCTTTAATCAAGTCCCATATAGAAGAGACCCAAGCACTGAATAATCCAAAATTCAATTTCTCTGAAAATGCAGACACTAGTTAGTAACAGTCTTCTTGAGAGTTCACCTGTGTAGGTAAGTTTTGATTTAGAAATTCAAGAGCTCCCTGTGCTTTTGTGAGAGTACTGTGGACAAAATTGTACTTTGATAGCCTGCTGCACAACTAAAATCTTTTTTCCTTCTTTTTCTGCAATGTATCGACGACACCATATCATGATCATGTACCAGAGATCGCGTTCCTGTTGTTCACTCCCAATATTTGTTTTCTTTCCAGGTCTGGTACATGGACAGTTACACTAACAATAAAATTGTCCGTGAATATAAATCAATTGCAGACTTTGTCAGCGGGGCTGAATCAAGGACATACAACCTTCCATTCAAATGGGCAGGAACCAACCATGTTGTCTACAACGGCTCCCTCTATTTCAACAAGTATCAGAGCAACATCATCATCAAATACAGCTTTGACAGCGGGCGGGTGCTTGCACAGCGTAGCCTTGAGTATGCTGGCTTTCACAATGTCTACCCTTACACCTGGGGTGGCTTCTCTGATATTGACCTGATGGCAGATGAAATTGGGCTATGGGCCGTGTACGCCACCAACCAGAACGCAGGCAACATTGTCATCAGCCAGCTAAACCAGGATACACTGGAGGTGCTGAAGAGCTGGAGCACAGGCTACCCAAAGAGAAGTGCTGGAGAATCCTTCATGATCTGTGGCACCTTGTATGTAACTAACTCTCACTTAACAGGAGCCAAGGTCTACTACTCTTATTCCACTAAAACCTCCACTTACGAGTATACAGACATTCCTTTCCATAATCAGTATTTTCATATATCCATGCTTGACTACAATGCAAGAGATAGAGCTCTCTATGCCTGGAATAACGGACATCAAGTCCTGTTTAACGTCACCCTTTTCCACGTCATTAAAACTGAAGATGACACATAATTTTATTTCCCTTCCCCTCACCTCCCTCAAAGCAGTGTCATTTGTGATAAACTCCAAAAGCATCCATCTTTCTCAGTTTCTTTTAATTTAATTCTTTTTTCATTAAGGAAAAGCAACATTTTCTACCATATAATGCATTTCAAATACGGCTGAGCCTGTCAAAAATGACCTGTTGGAAATAAAAGCATTTTAACTCATGATTCTACAAGGTCTGACAAGACCTTATCTTGAAAAGCACTAAAGAGGATTTAAGTGGCTAAAGACAGTTTTTAAAAGATTATGATCTGCCTTATTTTAAAGTCAGAGACTAATGGTGGCTTAAATGCATGAATGTCTTTTTTTACCTCATTTTTGGTTTTAATCTATTGCTCAACATCAGGAAATATTTTGGTAGTATCAGACACATATTGCACATTCTATTTTTTTATTTATTCCAAAAGATAGATTTAGGAATTTAATTTACTTGGACACGGACAATGGTTCATTTTGCCATCATCCAATTTCAGATGTGGTGCTGTACAGTATGTTTTTAAATCTCTTGCATACATTTTATCGACAGTATGTATTTCTACCATTGTAACCACCATTGTGCAATTGTATCTCTTCACTTACGTGAAAGTAAACTAAGTACTATTTTTTATAAAATATATTGAGGCTTAATTGCAGTTCTGGCTATGGGTCAAAGTGGTAAAAATCTGAGAAAAACTTGTTATTTCTGAGAAAGGCAACAGCTTCTCAGGTGCATGAGTCCCTCTTCTCAGCTTTGCTTGGTAGACTCTCTTATTCACCGCCAGCGCTTACGTTGCAACTCTGCGGCCTCGTACCAGTCCCAGCTTTATAACTGTCTGCCCTGACCAACTTTTATCTCATGCTGCTGGCTTTTATCTCCCTCAATTTCTTTTTCTCTTACTCTCTTTCCTTCCACCATTTTATTTCCTTCGTTTATGCTCTCTGCCTGATCTGGGCTTTCCAAGAGAGACCCTGACAGCCATGTGTCGCCCCTGCCTCCAGCCCGAGCGTGTGAGCGCATCCCCTATTTGTGCTGCTCCGGGACAGGGAGGGGCAATGTTAGAAGTCAAGTTCCTTCCTTAATCTGCCTATCTTCTTACTCAGAACAGAAGAGCATTTATTTGTTGTCAAAGCTCTTCTCTGGGACAAGACTAATCAGGGAGAAAATTCAAAGGAAGAAGTTCAACGCCTAAACTATCAGCATGGCATCCAGTAGCCACTGTATTTCTTGCCCTTGCTAGAAAACAGCCACAACAGCGCGGCTGATCTCTTGCAGAGAGGTTTGTTTACGCTAGCAGTAGTATTGTTACTTATGGTCAAAACTAATGTCTTTAAGAAACAAGTATTTCTGAAAGCTATGTGGCTTGATAGACTATCTCATTAGAAATTGGGGGAGGAGTACATATTTTATTGAGAAAAAGGAATGGTGTGCTATTTATCTATTTTGCGTAAACGGAAAGAAACTAACATCAACAACTAGCATACGACCTTTTATTACTCTGGGTTATCACATAATGCAATTGGGCAGGTATCGAAAAAATTGTGTGAGAGCTGCATTCCTCATGAAATCTGAGATTCTCCTCCTTACACTTTGAAATGCAAGAACATTTACAAACATGTTCCTTTCAAAGAACAAGAAAAAATAAATACACTGACATTTTGCCAGATCTATCTTGAAATCATTTGATTTGCTGATTCTTCCAGGACACCATCTGAGACCACCTTGAATCTCATGAATGTTTTCATTATATATATATCTATATATTTACAAGTCTGCTTTACACTATAAGCCCGGGTGAAGCTGAACAACAAATTGCCTTATTTTTTATACTGGTCTCAAGGTAGAAAACTGCTAACGAAGGTTTCGAGAATTGATAAAGTGGGGGGAAACAAAAAATTACATTACAACATCACCAGAGAAAAGCTACTCTCCCATTTGCATTTCCCCCCTCCTGCCGAGCTGAGCTGACAGTTATCCCTTACAGGCAGTTACACAGGATTGGGAAACACTGATCTCAGCTAAACAGACAAATTAAACCACTCCTGTAACCAGTTTTCCTGTGTTGACAATGAAATCTCTTGTATGACACATGAAAGTGTACACAACTACTCACTAAAAAGCTATTTTACGGCATATAAGAATATTTTATGAAAATGAATTTTGTTCAGCTTTTTATCAAAAGGCCTAGAACAAACCTTAACCTTTCCCCCACACAAAGTAACTTCAACAAAATAGAAGACTTTCACAAATACAGCATTCTTAAAAACATTAGTCATTAGATTGAGATATTGAACTTCTTTCTACTGTATCATCATAAACTACACCAATAGTCACGACATGAGGGTCACTTCATCTGAAAAGAATGATTACTGCTATATTTCCTCATGAAAATTTCATACTGTGTAATTAGCATGCATACATTAGTACAAGCTGATAACAGTTCTTACAATAAGATTGATCTCATCAGATTTTTATGCCATTTAGCCATTTAAGGGGTAACAGACTCTTATTAGTCAAAGGAAAGAAAGAAACAGACACTACTGCAGGGTGCTAGAGATGAGTGGATAAGAGAGGTAGGAAAGGCACCTTTGAAGGGTGATTTGTCTTACTGCTGAAGCAGCTGTGCTAAAGTATAGAATTCATACCTCGATAAATCCTGCCTTTCTAAATTAGTAACAATGGGTTGGATTCCAATACCTTCAAACACGAAGTAACAGCTTGCACAGCAGCAAGACAACAAGACCTGATGAGATATTATCAAGTAAATAGCACCGCTTCCTGCTAAGGGGCTTTCATCTTTCTGTGAATCAGCATTGATGACCTGTCTTTTCCAAATTAAAAATTCCAAAGTCATATTCCCAAAAGGCTGAAGACCCCACACCTCAATATAAGCAAATTTGTGTTACAAGATCTGCCTTCATAGTTGAGCAGGAACAAGCAGAAAATCTTCCTAATATAGCAGCAAGCTACATACATATCATCAAGTAACATTTTATTCTTATAGCTGAAGCATAGGCTGTTTGTGATGAGGAGGTACTGATACTATAAGGGGGGGGAGGGGGAACATCTTACACAAGAGAAAATTAATTGTAGAGCCGATTTTAATATCTTAGAGACCTCCTGCTTCAAGGGATAAACATGTAAAAGGATCACACTATTCCAGCACCCAAAACACAACTCTCAAGTTTCACAAAGCTCTGCTGCCAGCAGAAGGGGATGCACACACCACAAATCTAGCACAGCAACACAAGGCTGCCAATCCACCAGGCACACCTCTCCTAAGGGAGCCTAAGGACAGTGAAGGATGCACACCACAAAGCCCACAGCTTTCTCCCTAGAAGAGGTTAACTATTCCCCATGACAAAATGGGTAGAAAAAACCTTCTTGAACAGTAATAATCTTTTATAGTCCCTTCTGGCAATTTTTTCCAGTGAGTAACTATCCAGTCTATTGTTATGCACATAGCTCAGCCTGCCCTGTCACAGCATTCTAAGCAGACCACTGACAGAGTGACTCTGTGGAGCCTCCTTGGCACTGTAGACACTGCTAGCAAAAGATAGTATTCAATTTGAAAAATTAAAAGAAAACAGTTGAATGAGACAGAGTGATACAATGTTTTAATCACAGATTGTTTATATGTAAGAGTATTAATTTCCAGAGAAGCTCAAGGGGCACTAGCTCTCACTCAGCTCAGCAGGCTGGATTCCACAGCGAAGGAAGACAGGATCTTTGTTTCAGACCACAGCCTCAATAAATCTGTTACCTGGTAATTTGTCATAATAAACAATTGCTTAGAAAACACTAGAGTAATGATGAAGAAACCATCCACAGCAAATTATTCACCCAGTGAATTGTATCCTTTTCCTTTTCAAGAACTGCCAGGGAACAGTCTTGATTCATACTGATTTTTATGCTAGTCAGAATGGTTTTGGAAGTGATTTGGATGGGCGTTCCTTGCTGCAAACCTTACTCTACATTCCTGGCATTGAGGAAACAATGCTGACCATTTAGGCATCTTTTCCAAAAGAGGCAGATGAAGGCTGCAACTGTAGAGCTGTGGGACAGACCTGCCTCTCATCTCCTAGTGCTGATAAGCTCCTTGTTGCACTAATTCTGAGGAGACCAACTCCTGCTCCATGACGTTCTTTAACAAATGCATCTCGCTAGAATCTCACACTCAAAAGGACTCAAGCACAGACCAACTGCACAGATCACCGAGCCAAGTCCTGAAAATCACTTCCCAACCAAGAATAGCGTCTTATTACCAAAAGTAAAGCCTATTCTCTAAGACGAGCTTTCCTCAGTAATTCTCCCACATATGACCATATACAGACACATCAATATGCAAGCAAGTAAATTAACTATAAACTAGTCCTAGAATTATAAGGTTATTTCTCCCACAGAAAACAGACCATTCAGATTATAACAATCATTATGACTGGGTTTTATCCATTCAGTTACTGGGAAACTGAGAAGATACAGTTAGCCAGCACCAAGTTGTGGAGACTATACAAAAATTAATTCTTTCTGCAGTATGGCTTTTGCTGGGCTCTAGAAAACAGATGTACTACATTGATGGGACACCTATGATCACAGACTCACAAAACTGAGATGTACAGGGGTTTTTGCCAAACTGCAAACAGATCATCCACCTTATTCTGGTGTCATGACTAATTACCACTCCTATAATCTGAACTGCTGTAGGCTTTCAGTTGCCATCAATCAGTGCATTTAGGAAGCATTTCAAGACAACTTTTAGCCTTCCACATCTCTCTCTTTCTCTGAGGCCTCTCACATAAGTAACACACATTGTGTCAGACAAGATGCAAGGGTGATGAGCAGAACGGACATATCCTTTCTACAGCTCTCATTCAATTCAGCAAGGATCATTCCTAAGTATAGAGATTGGCCCCAGGTATCAAAAGTTTGTATTTCCTCTGAAATCACCACATGTAGGAAACCCTCACTTTTAAAATACAAATCAGGTTAATTGATTTTATATCAACAGGACTTGCACAAGCTTCTCAATAAAAGAATTCAGCTTTTTAAAGACTAAGAATACTTGTTTCCATCTCTGAAATGGAGGCAGGAAAGAAAATTCACATTTTCTTTAGAATCAGAAACTTCTAGTAGATTCATACACAGCATGCCAGCTGACCTGAGCATGAGCAGTGGAGCCTGTGGAGTTTTCCTGTATCTGCTGCTTCAGAACACTCAATTAAAATAATTACATGGCAGAAACATTTCAGCAGCCCAAGTGAAACAAAGCTTCTTCAGGATTTTATTTCCAAAATGGCAGAGTTTTAAACACAGCCCACCATAAATGCAGGAAATATTTAGATCAGCTGCATTCTGCCCCACCCTTGAGTCCACTGTACAGAAGACCCATTTTCCCTGAAAACTGTACCACTGAGAAACCATAACAGCACAGAAAAATATATGAAGACACATGAAAATAACAGCTAACAGGTCAGATCTGGCATCTCAAAACAAAATCCATTTTACTGTGCTTTTTATACAGAAGCTTGAATTCATATTTATACAGTTCTTATGGCGAACATGAACAGTAAAAATCCACTGGGCCAGAAATAGTCACTTCATTACTTCAGCCTGCAGTGACAGAGCGCAGTGCTCACACTGCCTCGTGCTATGGGCTGCGCAGCCTGAGCGCATATTCCCCACATTTGCTCACAGCAGAAAGCACAGTGGACACCTCCTCAGACAACCTACACTGAAGCCAGAAGGGTCTCTCCACAGCCAGCTGCATCTTTCAAAGCTAAGGAAATCCTTCTCACCAACAGTTTTTCTGAGCTTTACACCAGCTCAGTATTTTAAGCCCTGTCCATCTTGCAGCAGAAATTGTTCCTAACATGGTGTCCCCTAAAGGTAAGCCAAAGACTCTTCTGGCTCTCAGAACATGATGGGGTACACACACTTAACAGCCTTCCACTGAAGGAATCCAAATGAGCTCATAAGGGCCTCCACATTACTGCAACTTATTTATAAACAGATCAAGTATCTTCCAGCATTGTTACACTCAGAGGTCCTACTGACAGGTTCTGTTATCTGTAGCTTTACCTGCTTTGTATCATCTAGGATTATTTTAGTTCTTTGGTCAAAAGAACTCTCAATACGAAAGCTGCACTTAAGAGGGGCATTTATAAATTGATTAAAGTGATTGTTGTATATTTTACTCTATACTAGGTTTTATTCCATGTCCTTCTCTTTTTTCCCCATCCCCATCCCAGCATAAATGGCTTGGAACCCTTTAAGATGAAAACATTTACTGTTAGTAAGAGACACTAAAAGCACCAAAGAAGCCACTAATTTCAGACTTTTGTAGAGTACTTGCTCAGTATTCTCTACTAGTCTTGTCCCCGTGGAGATCACAGATTGTTTTGGGTTCCTAGTGAGTACTGCTGTCGTGGGCAGTAGTACATAAGGAGATGGAGGAGAGAGACACAAGGATCCAGAACAGGGTACTGGGCAGCTATCTGCAGCCAGAAGAACTGGAGTATGTTGGCAACCAATAGATGCTGCTCCCTTCTGCAGATGCATAGTCCTGAGTCCAAACTGGCATGCTAAGGTAGGTGCAGTCAGTCTGACACCATTCATTCCCAATCTAAGGCAATGTGACCTGGTACATAAATAAGAAATCTTCTACTCCAAAGACCTGTCAGCTTTAAGTGCCACTCTGGCTTTGTCAGAATGAGGAAAATGAAGTTTCGTGCAAACAGGTGTCACCTGATAAACATGCTTTATGTAAAGTTATGCATTAAGTTTGAAAGGTGACAGCATGAAAAGCATCTGGAGAGGAAAATACCTATACAGCAAAGCTGTTTTAAAGTCATCAGAAAGGAATGTACCAGACTGTATTACTGAACTGTTACTCCTCTGATTTTCTTAAGCTTCCTGAAATCATTCCCTTAGTTTCCTCTCACAAAGTATCAGCCACATGTACAAACCACTCCAGATTATTTCTCTATCTTCTCTTCTTTTGTTTATTATAGTCTTCTTGATTTTTACCTAAACCTGACCCAACACATGCGATTTAACAAAAACAAGTGTAAAGTGCTGCATCTGGGGAAGAACAACCCCA
Organism: Actenoides lindsayi; assembly: GCA_025331215.1. Taxonomy (NCBI): domain Eukaryota; kingdom Metazoa; phylum Chordata; class Aves; order Coraciiformes; family Alcedinidae; genus Actenoides; species Actenoides lindsayi. Next base: position 39 of record WTSP01028131.1, on the reverse strand, counting down.
TGTATCAGTATAGGCTGGGGGCTGATCTGTTGGAAAGCA